>JANQBS010000256.1:0-55450 GCA_033085395.1 Xanthoparmelia taractica | reverse complement strand
AAAAGATATAATTTTTTAAAAAAAGTTAAAAAAAAGTTAAAAACGACTATATTTAACAGATACCACACCTTTCCGACTCGTAGTTATATATTATATATTATTACTACGATAATATTCTTATTTATCTATTAATAGATTATAATATTATAAGAATAAATTTACATCTTAAATTAAAAGTATACGTACGAAAGTTAAGTTTTAATATATTTTAGCAGACGATAATTATTAAGAACTATTAATAATAAATATATTATCTATTTAATTTATTTAATTTATTTAATATTTAATAACTAAAATAATAATTAGAATTAATATCTTACGCTCTAGAGATAATTAAAGAAAAATATTAAGATAAAGCTAGATAATAGATATCTTACTCGCGCGAACTTTCTCGAGTAATTTCGTCGTTGAATTATAACTATAGACGTTTTATTTACTATTATTAATAATCTAGAGATATTATAAATCTTTCGCTATCTTAATTCTCTCGTAAATATAAATTTTATATTTATAATTAAAAATTAATTATTTTTTAAAATTAAAAAGATTAAGTTAAATCTATATATAAGTTTATTAAATAATAATATTAAAATATCTTTAGTCTTAAATAGCTAATCGACTAATAATTATTAATCGTATTTTATACTTCTTAACTTCTTTATTAATTACGATTAAAAATATTATAAGAAGCTTTTAAGATTTAAGTATATCGAGAATAAATATATTAATACGAAGTTTATAAGTTTTATATAATCGATTCTTAAAAAGTATATACTTAAGACGCGAATTATAACTTTAATAATCGATAATACGATTAATAATAATACACTCTTTCGTAATCTAATCGAGACTCTTTTATAAAGCGAGTTTAATAATTTATTTAATCTTAAAGAATAGAATATAAGAAGTCTTAAATATATTTTTTATATAACGTATATTATTTAATTATTCTTATAAGAGCTTCTTAATAAGATTCGCGTTAGTTTAATTAACGAGAACTTTTAGAAAAGCTAATATAATTTAAAGAAATAAAACGCTATTTAAAAATAAGAAAAAAATTTATTAATAACTTTAGTTAAGATATATAAATTCTAATTATTATTCTCGTTATTACTAATATTTAATATATATAGATTCGTAAGATAAGAATCTATATTAATGCTAGTAGTTAACGTAAGAAGTATTTCTTCGAGCTTTAATCTATACGATTTAATAATATTTATAACTTAATTAATTAACATTATCTATTTATCGATAAGAAGCTATATTAATAAAAACGTGTACTTAAATTATTTTAGAATATTAAAGTTCGTTAAAACTTAATCTATTATATATTAATACAATCTTATCTATTTCGTAGCGATATTAATCGCTTTTTTAAAAAGAAATTAAACGACTTTCTTAGACTTAGCGCGAATAAATAATTATAAGTTAAATATCTAATTAAATTAATTAAACTCTTTTATACTTTTATAAAGCTAATAAATAAAAATAAGAAGTTAATAATTTATTATATATTTAATATTTATAATAAATTATTTAATTATATTAAGAAGGAGATTCGAAAGCTAAGACGTAAGCGAGTTTTATAAAAAGTCGAACTTCGCGAGACTTTAAAGACGATTTATAAGAAATTAATTATTTATTATAGCGAGACTTAATCGAGTATAAGATATCTTTATAAATAGATAATATTTTTACGTTTAAGTTATAGAAATATAATATTAAAAGAATCGAATTAAGAAGTTAAGTCTAATTAAATATCTTAAGTAGAGATATATTAAAATACGCTCGAATAAATATATCGAAATTATTAATATCTTAATATTAATAGTTAGATATAGAGGGCTAAACGAGTAAAAAGTCGCGTAGAGTCGCTTAATAATATTATTAATAAGATCGAAAAAACGATAGAAGTATCGAATAATAATTAATTTTAATAATATAAAAGAGAAGATTAATATTCTATTTATTATTTTAATTATAACTTGAATTTCTAATCTTAATTAAATATCTTTTATTTATTTTAAGAGTCTATTAATTCTTAATTAATAAAAAAGCTTAGAGTCTTAGATTTTATTAATAACACGTATAACTAAAGATATCTTAGTCGTATCTAATAAAGCTATAGCTTATAAGCGATATTTTTTATAAGCTAAGCGACTATATAATAATTAAAAAAGCTATTCGCCTTTAATCTTTCGAGTCTTAAAAATAATTTCTTATATAAAATATTAATAGAATAGTTACGAATAGAATATATTGAACTTAGAGAAAGATCTTAATATATTACTTAAAGCTAGATAGATTAATTAAAAAATTCGGAATTATTAGATAGAAGAGATTTTTAATGTTAATTATATTAGTAATAATAATAAAGTACTCTTTAGATTAACTTATATAAAAAATTACTTTTTTTTTATTAAAATTTTATTTATTAATTACTCTTTAGTTAAGAGAAGAGAAGTAAACGTATAATAATAGAGAATTAATCTTTATAGATTAAAGATCTACGAATAGAATAAGAGAGATAATTTAAAATTATTCTATAAATAATTAAAAAAGAGATCGACTTAACGATCTTACGTAGATTATAATTCAAGAAAATAATATATTATAATTATTATTCTAGTTATTACTTATTAGAATAGCTATATTTACTTAGCGAGATTAAATTAAAAGGGATTCTATCTTAATATCACTTATTAAGTGTCGAAGTTTAATAATTACTTAAGTTAATTTCGCTCTAACTTATATATTAACCTAAAATTTTCTTATCTTATTCGCTATCTAATATAAGAAATAATCTATATTTTAAAATATCTCTATATATATTAGAAATTTCCTAGATCATTTTATAATATTAGTAATTTCTTATCTTATATCTTTATAAGTAATCTAATATAATTCCTCTATGATATTCTTTTATGATATAATATGATACGATATAATATGGGATATCCCACCAAATATACCAGACCTTTCCGACCCGTAGCTAAATATATACGACTTTAAACTATCGGGCGATATTAGGTCGTATACTAGATTCTTATAATTTTCGATAATTATTATCTTTATAGTTAATAAACTACTTACAATTCGCCTACTAATAAGATAAATAATATATATTTTTAATAGGCCGACTTCGCAATTTAAACGTAACTAGTTTCCACCTTAATAGAATCTCGCGTTATTTCTCTTACTTCTTTTTCTTTAGATCGTATATCTAATCGACTATTCTAATATTAAGTCGAGCATTAAAGTTATCGCATATAGACGCGTAATTTATATATTCTTAATAAATCATCTAGCCACGTTCGCTCTAAGTGAACCTCTCTATAATAAGACCCGCGTATTTTTTACGCCGCACTTATCGTCGCTATAGAACTTCTACGCTAAAATTAACTCAAGAAATTAACGTATAAAAATTATTACGAAGAGTCTTATAATAGATATAAGGCGGGAGAAGAATATATATAATATGTTAAAGAAGAAAATAAAGAGGCGATATCTTATTAAGACGAGATTAAATATTTCGATAAATAGAGTTAAATTCGCGAAAGCTTTTATATAGCTAAAGAATATATTTCCGTTTATATTTCATTAGAATATTTCTAAGATATAATTAGAAAAGTGTAAGCTAATTATAGCGAGAAAGATTATTAACTTATATTTATATTATCGTAAGAGAAAGCGATTATTTATAATAATTCTATTATCGACTAAGACGATATTAAAGATATATCTTCTATCTCTTGGTGAAATCGATATATTCGCGCAATCGAGTTTAATTACTCGTTACACGATCTTTTATATCTTAAAAATATTAAAGAAAAAAAAATCCCCGTCGAATATTACGTCGAAAGAGCTCGAGTTTAATATATTTAAAAAGTTATTAAAGAAGAAGAGCGTATATCGATTAAATATATACGAGTAAATTATATATAAGATTAAGAATATAGACTTAATAATAGATATCGCTCGTAAATTTAGAGCGATCGTATTATAGATATATAAAATTAAAGAGAATTCGATCGTTTTTACTATTAAGATCGCTAAGTGCGAAAATCTAAATATTTATTTAATATATTTAGCTTTAATATCTTTCTATTAAGCTAATCGAAACTTAATCTTTATATATCGTATATTATTAATAACGATACGTAAAAAGTTATTTATTCGACGTCGATAATCGCGATTAGATTTATACGATAGCATTAATTTTTAGTTAGCGCTTAGTAGCCTTAGCTATTAGATATATTAAGCTAGTTAAGTTCGTTACTTAGCTTATATAAGAATATCTTAGCTAGTCTTATCTTTATAATAATACGATCGCGATACGTTAATTTACTTAATTCTCTTATTTCTATAACGAAAGATTATCTTCTATTTCTATTCTTAGTAACTTAATTATTCGTATATTCTACGATCTTAAGATTTTCGCACCTTAACGCAATATATATTATATACGCTTAGTCGATAAACGTAAGATATCTAATACTTAGATAGATAACGATATTAAATAAGAAGAAACGGTAATAGATAGCGGCGAAGATAACTTAAATAAAGTTATAAAAGTAGAAGATACGCGTGTTAGAATATACTATTTTATTTAATATATTAATACGCTACGTTAAAAGTAGACGTATAAAGTTATCGAATATTCTAATATTATTAACGATAATAAAGAGAATATAGACGTTAGAAGCTCGAGATCGAAACGAAGAAAAGAGAATTAGTCTATCGAAGTCTAAGATCGAATCGCGACGTATCTAATTACTTATAATTACGTTAGATTCTCGCTAATAAGAATAAATTACGCGAGTTTATTGTCACGGTACACACCAGCATGGCTGTGGTACGCTTAGTCATAGCTCGTTTGAGGGCTTGGTAACCCACATATCTAGCTGCCAACACTCTAGATAGAATAATAATAGAATCATTATCGATATATCTTAGTCTTACTATAACAAATGATAGCAACGCTAAAAGATCCTTCGTTTCAAATATGATGCTATTTAGCTAGCCAGCTAGCTAATCAGCTATTATTAAAAGAACTCCGCTTCCACATCAGAGCCTCAATTCCAAAGGCCCCTACACACCTCAATATTCAACACGCTTTCACACCAGTACTTAGCAGTCTTATCGAGTTACTAGCCGTTAGTCAAATAGCGATCCTTTTGCTAAGTCGATCGCTATGCCTTTTAAGAGAAATACTCGTTAATTTAATATAAAAGATAATTATAAAAAAGTAGGTGAAGAAATAGACGGGAAAGTTATCACAGTTACATTAAACGTAGATCTTAATATCTTACTTATTTTCGAATTCTCGAATAAGCAAGTGAATAACTTAATAATTATAATATTAGTTATAATAAACGTAAAATTGAAAGTCTACTTTAAACGATTTAATTAGACTCGCCAGTAATTAAATCCGATCTTAGCTATTTAACATTTAAGTTAATAATTCACTTCGTAGCAGCCTTTTAGCTCTTCTCTTATTTAATCTATCGTTACTATTACGAAGTCGAAGATACGCGTAGAAGAAGTGAGATACTTTAATCTAGAGCATTAATAAGAATAGG
This sequence comes from Xanthoparmelia taractica, assembly GCA_033085395.1. NCBI lineage: Eukaryota > Fungi > Ascomycota > Lecanoromycetes > Lecanorales > Parmeliaceae > Xanthoparmelia > Xanthoparmelia taractica. The sequence goes on along the minus strand of JANQBS010000256.1, from coordinate 49,865 downwards.
AAAATAATCCGATTATTAATATTAGCAAATACGTGTTCTATTAAGACGTCTATATCTTCGTAGATAGACTAAAAGATCTAGTCGCTACACGCTTAAATAACGTTAAACGAGTTATTACCATATACTTTCATAACTTAGTATTAATGTAATACTTAGCTGAGTTAACTAAGTTAAAACGAGATCTGCTACGGGATTTAGATCTAGATTATTAATATATTACGTTAATTAATAGATTCAAGACGAGAATAGCAGTAACGCTATCGCAATTAGTTAATTAAACGTACTCACTAAGCGACGTTAAGTATATCTCTCCCCGGGCCTTTATTCAATAAATATTATATCTAATTAAGTTAACTAAGCTAGAATTAATAGTTTATTAACTCACGCTTATTTGAAATTAGCTAGTTATTAATCTTCGTCGCGATATTCCTAAATCGAGACCTATAATCACGCTAAGTTAATTCTTTAATCAAGTGAACTCGAAAATAGCAATCTAAACGAAGCTTATCATGCGCCAGCGACCTACTCTCCCTAATTCTATATTAGATCGTTATACAAATACGCAGAGAAATCAGCAAGTTAAGTATCGCTATCCCTACTCGCCGCCGCAACGAATTCCAGTCAATAATAAGAAGTCATATGCATATCTAATTAATATCGATCCAAATAGCTATGGGGTCTATAAAGAAGAAAAATTAAGCGATCAAGATTATGGTTCGTCAAGCTAGCTAGATCCGGGCCCAATAAGAGATTAGACGATAATTATTTGAACGATTTAAAATCATTCGAAGTCGTGAATTAAGGCCTTAATTACTATAGCAGCTAGTGCAGTTATATTTAATTCTTTTAGTTAATATCCCACGAAGAGTACCTAAGGTCTACACTAAGCAATGACCCTGGTTCTTAGGATATCTCAGCCATGAGAACATGGCATTTTTGTTGTTTTTATGGGCATATTGTCACGGTACACACCAGCATGGCTGTGGTACGCTTAGTCATAGCTCGTTTGAGGGCTTGGCAACCCATATATCTAGCTGCCAACACTCTAGATAGAATAATAATAGAATTATTATCGATATATTTTAGTCTTACTATAATATTTATTAAATAAATTAAATAACTTAAATAAGAATCGAAAGAGTATAATTATCGAGAAGATAAGTGAACTTATCTTTTTATCGAATATCGAATACGCTAATAACGTAAGTAGTCGATAGAGCTCGACGATAATAAACTTTAGTCGCGAAAGTTAACGATTATTAATATAAGTAGTAATCTCTATAATTTCTAGATAAGAATTTAATTACGTATAAAGTAAGATAATAGTCGTTCGTTGTTAATATTAGATTATAAGTAGTAATTAAGAAATAATTATAGATAAGATAATAAAGAATATTACAAATCGATTTTAATAAGCGCTTTCTCTTTTCTTCTTATTTATAACTTATTTTTAATAAAATATATTAATATCTTAATAGTTATTTAATTCTAGCTTTATCGAAGACTTAGTCGAATAGACTTAGTAGTCGAGCTCGATAAATATTATCTTAAACCCTTTCGTACGGGTCGGAAAGATATAATATCTATTAAACATAGTCGTTTTCAACTTTTTTTTAACTTTTTTTTAAAAATTATATCTTTTTAATCTATTTATAGAATTTTATAATTACATAAGCGTTCGCTTAAGCTTTTTACGTATTTTTAGAATATAAAATAATATCACGTAATATATTTATTAAAAACTCAATAAGAGTATAGGATATTCTATATCTTTCGATATAGTATTCGAAAAACTAGTCCCATATTATTAAATATATTATATCTTTCCGACTCGTATTCTATTCATTCATCGAAAAGACGAGCAAGTTCGACAATACTAGGCAAACAAAAGAAATACGATACGACTATATTATTATCTTAATCTCGTGAAGACGATAGCAATATAAGATAACGATATTAACTATTAATAAGAATCTTCGTATTATATATACGATAGTATTAACGATGTCACGATTTAGTCGAATTCGCGACGTTATATATTAGATAAAAATCGTGAAAAAGATTATTAATAAGAGTTTAGTTTAATAGAAAGTAATTTTTATCTATTCTTATCTTTCTCGCCGAGATTAAGTTATCTAAAAGTAAAGTCTTATCGAAAGTATATCGCTAATAATAATTAATTAAATTATATTTTATCTTTTACGAATAGCGACGACGATAAAGCGCGAAGTTATATTATAAATATTCTTTAAGATAATAAGAAGTCTAAAAGTTAAGCGAAATATTAATAGTCGAAGTATTACGAGCGTATTTTTAACTCGATAATATCGATTTATATAATTAAAATTATAATAGAGTAGATAAAAGATAATTTATCTTTATAATTAAAGTATAATCGAGATACTTTAAATAAATTTATAGCGCGTACGTGATTATTAGAAAAGAGAAGACTTTATAAGTTATTAGAATTTAACGTTATAGACGATTAAATAAACTCGAGTAATATATTAATCTCAATAAAGACGCGACGAGTATATACTTTTATTTAATAAATGCAAGTAAGAGCTAAAGATATATTATAGCTTTTCGATTCTTTTAGTAACTTTAGATCTTAAGTTATAAGTAAGACGCGACTTATTATATAAAGTATAATAAACTTATCGCACTATAGCATCGAATAAAAACGCGATCTTTCTAAGCGACTACGAAATAATCTTAATTTTATCTTAATAGATTATAATAAATCTAAGAAACGTATAAGTCGACTTTATAGAAATATTATCTAACTTCTTTTTAGAGATATAGTTAATTCTTAATATTAATAATTATTCTCGTATTATATCGGGTTTTCTTTTATAATTAAACGATAGCGTATAAATTAAGATAGTAAAGCGTTTATCTCTTTTAGTTCTTTTTATCTAAACTCGTAATTTTAATAATTATAACGTTATATTACGCGATTTTCAAGTATAATCTAGATATTAGAAAAGTTCGACGATAAGATAAATAGAAGATTAAAGATATATTTAACGCTTTATAAGAAAGGCGTTATTAACTAGAATATAGTTATTTTTATATAAGTTAAAGACGTTTAAGATAGTTAGAAGAAGAAGAGAAAAACGAAGATTATCGCTATAATTCATTATCGAATTTTTCAGCACGTGATAGACTTTATTACTTCTCTAATAATTCGTAAGATCGAAGATTACTTCGCGAATTTACTTAAGAATCTTAAAGCTATATTAAATTACGAAGTTATCGCGCGTGAGCTTAAAGAGAAGAGCTCTATATACTTTAATTAATCTAATTATTTTTATCGAAGAGTAATAAATAATATCGAAGAGAATAAGAGTGAGAAGATAGATTATCTTATAATTCGACTATTTATAAAAAGACTTAATAATTAATATTACTCTTAATATATAAAGAAGTTTAAAAATATTAGAATCGCTATAGCACGCGAGTAAAAGAAGTAGCTAGACGAAGATAACAATAAGAATAACGAAGATATATATATCTTAATACTTAAGTATAACGACGATCGATTCTTAAAGTAAATCGTCGCTAATAATAGATAAATACTTAATAAATTATAACGTAGAGATAATCTAAGAGACGAAGAGTATCTTTAATAAAGAAAGAATATTATAAGCGATAAAAGATATAAGATCTTTTAGGGCGAGTTAGATAATAGAGTAATAGAGCTTAAAATAGATATAATAGATCGCGAATTAAGCGAGTAATATTAGAATTAGTCTAGATATAAATAGATTAAGATAAAGATCGACTTTAATTAATACTAATATTTTCTTTAACTGCACTTACGATAAAAGTAAGTGTGATATTAACTATTAAGATAGACTTAACGTAATCTCGATCTTAAATAATATAGATAATTAAAATATATATAAAAAAGATAATAATATATTAAAAGTATAAGTATAACACGATAGATAAAGACGCGATAATTGCGAAAGTAATAGATTTAGAATAAAGATCGCGGCTAGCTGAATTTTCGACGACTGTAGATTAAATAATAAAACTCGCTAATGTCGCTAATGATTAAAAGAGTTAATAATACTAACGAGAATTAAATATTGCTGATCGGGCTTATTGAGCTTTTAATAATAGATATAGACTAACGAATATTATTAACGACGCTAGAGAGTAAAGTCTACTAAAACTTAAATTTACTTTTTGCCGATGTAAACACGCGTAAATAATATTTTAATATGTAATTTAACGCTTAATTTAATTATTAATTTAAGAATAAAAAATAATATTTAAATAATACTTTATCTTTAAATAATAATAGATCGTTAATTAAAATTCGCTAATTAATATTAAATCTCTATCGCTAATTAATATTAAATCTCTATCGCTAATAATATTATTAGATATTTTGTAGCGATAAATAATTTTAATATAAAATACTTTCGCTAGCTTAGCGACGTCGATTTTAATTATTTTTATAAATCGATTTATTATAATTAGAAGAGCGTTATAAATAACGCTCTTAAGCTTACTTAAAAGTAAGCTCGTAATAAAATCTATAGAGTTTTTTTTAATAATTTAATAATAATAAGAAGTAAGATTAATTTATTATAAAATTAATAGCGCGACGTCTTATTATATTAACATATATTATAAATCTTAATATAAATAATAACTTTTTCAAGACTTTTATTTTAATAATATTTTCAAGTAAAAAGCTTATATATCTTCGTAGCGTTAAAGTATTCTATTAAAGAATTATTATAATATTTACTAATAAGTTCTTTCTATAAAGTATTATCTTTAAATATATAAAGAAGATTATTATTTTATAATAATCTTTTAAAATTTAAAACTTATATTTAATTACGAGTATAATATCGCTTTATAAACGTATTTACATTAACTCGAAAAGAGTTTACTTAATTATTATAAGATTATAGCTCTCGAATTAGCGTTTTCATTAATCTTTATAAATCGTTATATATAATTTTAAATATAATCTTAATCTTTCTTTTTAAAATAATTATTTAAATATTTATAACTTATAACGTAAACGCTATTATTATAATTATTTCTTTATCTCTTTATAATAGCTTATCGCTAATTTAAAGAATAAATTTATTTTAAAATATAACTAATAACTTAATATTTAATAATAATAAATCTTTATAATCTAATCTTTACGATATATTTATAAAATTAAAATTTTCTACTTAATAAAAAATCTCTAAGTTATAAATAATTAACTTTAACGCTTAATAAGTCTATTTAGAATTAAGTTTTTTTTTATTTTATAAAACTCTTAAGATTATTATAATCTATTTAAATCTTAATATAATAATTATTATCTTTTAAATAATAACGCTATTACTTTATTACTATAATAATAATAAGTAATTCTTAATCGTAAGTCTTATAGTTTTATTTCGCTAATATTATCTTTTTAGAAAAGAATACGACGAGTTATTAATAATCGTTATTATTTTATTATAAAAATATAACTCTTATATTAAAATTAGAGATATTAATCTTTAAGCGTAATTTCTTTTAAGAATTATAGTATTATAAAAATAATATAATCGCGAAAGTATTATATAATTACTCGAAAGTTAATCTAGCGTCTTTTAATTACTTAAATAATTTTAATTTTTTATTAATCTTATTATTCTTAAGTAAGCTAATTAAAAGACGCTATAATAATAAAATATTTATAAATAAAGCGTTAATAAAAATTTATAAAGTCTAAAAAGATATATATCTCGATAGCTCTATAACGTTAACTACTCTTAAATTATTATCACGCGTTCTTAATTTATAATTATATTATTAATAATTATAATAATTCTAGAAACTTAATTAATTTAATATAAAACTAATACTTCTTTAGATTAATATATAGCTAGAATTAACGTAATCGCTTAAGCACTTATTTAACGTACTATTAATATCTTATTAACTTAGCGCTATAGATTAGAATATTATTTAAATATATTATATACGTAATATTTATAAGATTAAAAGATATTTTTAAGATTTAATTTTAAAATAATCTTAACGTTATATAAGCGATTTAATATCTTAAAAATTAAAGATAATAAATATTAATTCTTTATTATTATTATATTAAAATTTAATAATTTACGTAAATCTAGATATAATTTATTATTTTTCTTTAAGATAAAGAGAATAAAAACTTTAGCGAAGAAAATTAAATAACGAATTTAATTCTTATAAAGTAACTTCTTAAAATATTATTTTAGCTTCGATAACTTAGTTTAAAATAAATTATAAAAAGATTTATAAGATAATTCTTTATTCTTTTTTATTTTTATAATATAATTCTTTTATTTAAATATAGATTAGACTTCTATTATATTATTAAAAAAAATATTCTTAAACTTTAATAATTCTCTTAAAAGCTCTAAATTATTAATATTCTTTTATTTATATCGCGTTATCGTAGCGTATATACTTATAAATATATTTAATTCTCGCTCGATTATCTAAATAAATTTAATTAATTTTTTAATTTAAAGTTTTTTAATATTAATCTTAAATTATTATTATATTATTATAGAATTAAATAGAATATATAATTAATATAACGCGAATATACTTAGCACGATATCGAGATCTTTTTAATCTATAACGTAAAGTAATATATTATATTATCGCCCTTAATTTTAATTATTAATTATTTAATAATTTAACTAATAAATATTATAATAATATATATTTTACTCGCTAAGCGCTTTCGTCTATAATAAGATAATAATATATAATTAAAGATTTTATTAAATTATAAACTTTTACGTAATTAAGTTAATATACGTCTTATAATCGAGTAGAGTAATAAATTATCTTTAATTATTATATAACTTAGTTTACTTCTTCGTAATAATAAAAAAAGTTATCTTTATTATTCGTTTTTCTTACTTCGCTTTAAAAACGCTTATAAAGTTAATTAATTTTTTATTAATATTATCGCAATAATAATAATTAATTTATTTTTATTAAAATAATTCGATTTCAAATAATCTAATTTCTAATAATATTAATAAATATTAGATATTTTAATATTATAATTAGCGATCTTAGTCTTATATTTCTTATCTTCTTTTTAAATACGCGTAGACTTAACGCTATTTTTCGAAGTCGTATTGAATTTCGAAATTCGAGCTTTTAGAAGCTTATCTTTATTAAATCTTTCTAATTACTTTAAGTTAAATTATTATTATTAAGACGCGCGCGCTATAAAAACTTATTTATATAATTAGTATAATAAGAATTTCTTTTCTTTACTTAAAAATATTATTAATATTAAGAATCTTATTTTTTAACTTAAATCGTAGCTTAATTAAATTTTTTTTTAATACTTCTTTATAAATAAAGATAAATAAAATTTTAACTTTTCTAAATAGATCTTAAAAATTAAGATCTTTTAATCTTATTATTACTTTATCGCTTCTTACTTTTTATAAATAAATAAATAATAATTTACTAAATTTAGAATTAAATCGAATAAAAATAATTTAAAAAACTTAAAAATAATTTTATTTAATCTATAAATTTAAAAGTACTTATATTATTACGTACGAAGATCGTCTTTTAAGAATTATATAATAATAGATAATCTTAGCTTAATTAATAATAAATATTCGAGATTTATAAAAAATAGAATTTCGACTTCGTGAAATGAACGTAAATATTTCTTTTTATTATTATTTTTATAAGAATAAATTCTTTTAAAATAAAGTATTTTCGCTTAAATTAAAATATTTATTAAAGATAAAATAATAAACGAAATCGCTATCGCTTCGATAAGAGTTATAAAGAAGTTTAAATTACGTAATACGTTATTACGTATTCGTAACTTAGCTAACTCTTATTTTAATTTTAAATAATAGTTTTCTATTTTAATATTCTTAAAAATTAATATTAAAATTATATCGCTTTAAAGTATATTTATTTCGATTTAATAAAGAGTTTAATATTATAATAACGATAAGTCTTTTTCTCTATAAAATAAAGAAATTAAAATTATAAGAAATTAGTTCGTTAACGCTTAATAAGCGATTTAATTAATATAAGAGACGTATAATTAATATAATAATAATTTCTTTATTATATATTAAGTTCTATTAAAACTAATTTCTAAGAAATACGAAAACTCTAAAATATACGAAGACGATATATACGGGTCGGAAAGGTGTGGTATCTGTTGAATATAGTCGTTTTCAACTTTTTTTAAAAAATTATATCTTTCTAATCTATTTATAGAATTTTATAATTATATAAGCGTTCGCTTAAGCTTTTTACGTATTTTTAGAATATAAAAAAATATCACGTAATATATTTATTTAAAAACTCAATAGGAGTATGGGATATCTTATATCTTTCGATATGATATTCGAAAGACTGGTCCCATACCATTAAATATACCACACCTTTCCGACCCGTAACGATATATAATCGCTAAGGTTTCGTCAAGGTCTTAGATAATAAATCTCGCAACGATCTCGTAATAAACTCTAAACTTATAAGTAGTTAACGCTAATGCGCATATAGCGCTAGGCCTAATAATTATTATCTATTATAATAGAAGTAGAGTATATAGTATTCTATATATCGTTTAGATTAATTTAAGAAAAAAAAGAAAAAAAAATCCCTTTTAAAATCGAAATCTTTTTTTTAAATATAGATATTTAATTCTCTATTAATTACTTTAATAATATAATCTTAAATAATAGACGTAGATTTATACTATTAATACGTATCTACTTAACTAGACTCTAGATTTCTTTAGACGATTACGTAGTCTTATAGATATCTCTATAAAAATAAAGAGTCTTAGTTTTATTAAGAGTCTTATCGCGTCTCTTAATTATTACTCGTTATTTATTTATAAAGTATTCGCTTTAAGTATATTAATATCGTCTAGCTAAAACTTTTATATTTCTTATAATCTTATTATATTCTTTATTCTAAAAGAACTTAGCTCTTTCTAATAATTTAGTCTATAGAATTGTAAGCTTTACTATCTTATAAAGTTCTTAGAATAAAGATTCTAGATAATTATTAATCTAGTTCTTAATTATTAGAAGAATTAGTAATAGAAACGAGTTAAGTATTTATACTCGAACGTGTATTTCTAGCGACTCTATAGAGTAGAGTTTTATTAGCGATTCTTTATTTCGCTCTTTAAATTTCTTTAGTCTTTATTAGATATATTCTCTTATATAATATATATTCGACTCTTCTATAAGCTATATATACTTTTAATATCTTTAAGACTATCTTCTTATAGTCTCGAAAATTATATATCTATCTATACTTCGCGTAGCTAACTCTATTTCTATATTCTCTCTATATATATCTCTATTTTTAATAGTAGAAATATTATATAGATAAAACTATCTTATTAAATTTCTTAATTCTCTTTATTTCTTCTCTTTCTATTAGATAGTTTCTAATTAAGTCGTCTATTATTTCAAGTATAGTTATATTAATTATTAGAGTAGAGTATTTCTTTTTTTATTTTCGAGCTATTAATCGCTCGACGCTCGAGATCTAATAAGTCTTAAGAATCTCTAAACTAGAATAGAGACTATTATTATTAATCTTAAGCTTTATTTTTATCCTCGTCTAATTATCGATATTAAAGATATTAATATATATATATATTATTATTATCGAAAAAGATTTTCTTATTATTATCGTTAATTTATATATATATATATTATTTACGCGAGATTCTTCTCTAGAGTCTTTCTCGCTTCTATTATTATAGTCTATAAAATTAGAATATCGCTCTCTAATCTATTTACTATTATAATTTCTTTTATAAGTATATATTAGTCGCTTTTAAAGACTATTAATATTCTCTTTTTTATTATAAATTTCTTCTCTTATTATTCTTTAATTTTACTTTAATCTATCTTAATCTTTTTAAATTCTTAATCTCTACTATAGAGAATATAGAAGCTATAAAAACGATTAAATTTATAAAGAAGTTTATAGATAAATTCGCGAAAGAGTTTCTCTAACTCTATATATTAACTAGAGATCTAATCGCTAAACTTATATATAATTTTAACGAGATACTATATAGTTTTTTTAAATTTTATATATAGTATTTAATATTCTAGCTACTTAATATAGATCGTTAATAATTAAAAGTCTCTACGATATTTATTTTAAATAAACGTATTTAAATCTTCGAAAGATATCTTTTAAACAATAATAAGAAAATTATATATTATCTTCTCGCTTTTAAATATATTAATAATAATCTTCTATATAGAGATAATATTTATATCGCTTATAGATATACTCTAATATTATTATTACTTTATAGACTATTTTTCTAATTCGTATTTATCTTCTCTAGACGCGCTACTTTCTTCTTTAACTCTCTTACTATCTTTATTATCGTCGTTAATATTCTCGTTATCAATAGTATTAGTAGATACTAGCTATATTAGTTTCTTAAACTCTTCGCGACTCGTTATCTATTTGTAAGAACGCTTTTCAACTGTAACGTAGAATCAAAAATATAACTTATGGGTTCGGGTGCCGCGCTTCATAGAAGGCGCACGCTCTTTTTGAACCCATATGAAGCTTATACGGCGCACCCACAGGTACTTATATGACTTCGTATAGCCTAACACTATTAAAACGAGCGTTTTTCTATATTCTATTCTAATTAATAACTTATAATTAATAATTAATATTATTAATAAAGTATTTTAGAATATTATTTATATTATTAATTTCTAGTTAGTAATTTAAGATTACTATTTAAAATTCTAGAATATTTAATAAATTCTACGAGATTCTATAAGATTCGAGAGTCTTTTATATTATTAATAAATAATAATATATAATATTTAACTAATAATACTTATACTATAAGCTTTTTTTAATAATAAGTAGTTTATTTATAGAAAATTATTACTATAAATAGAAATAATCTAGATTTATACTAATAATAGTAATATTATTTAATAATCTAGAAAATTTCTAAAAATAGAAAAAATCGATTTTTTATCGATTTTTTAATCTAGTAAAATTCGGATTATAATTATAGGCTTAGTAATCCAGTCGATTATGATTTTACCTAGAAAAAAGTCGGATTTTTTGAATTTTTTTACACTTTCGATGAAGGTTTGAGATATCGCATGGTATGATTTGGATATTCCACCTTCTTACCTGTTGATTTTGCATGTCCAATCGTCATTGAAAGATATTGGCACAGACATTATTATTTGTCGTCGGTTACTTCTCCATTTGGTGATGTTTCGCTTCGACGCGGAGTGAGCGACAGCCTGTGAATGAATGAATCGAATGATTGTGGCAGCCAGGTATTTCCAGGCACGTCACTTGGATCGTCTCTTTTTGTTGGCGGATCATAGAAAGAAACCAGAAAATTACCCAGCAAGAGCAAGGATAAGACGGTCAAGAGCGGTAATCAATGACCCAAGAAGAAGTAGGATGGCCGACTCTTACTGTGAGCAAATATCAGAAGCCTCTCAGCTGTTTCGGCACTTGTAGAGAAGGATGCCTGCCCAATGCCCATCACCACAATCAAGGCGCAAATTTGGTGCACTCATCCTTATGGGTCTCGGCTTTCCCTAGTCTTAGACAGATAAATATACATGAGCGCCCAATTACCTGGTAACAGAACAATACCGAACAAATGAAAACAATAACGATAATGATAATAATGATAATAATGATAATAATGATAATAATGATGATGATAATAATAATAATAATAATAATAATAATAATAATAATAATTGTTGAAAGGTCCAGCGGGTAGGAAGGATCTAGAGAAGGTAACATTATTATTATTATTTTTATTCTGTCCGTACCCAAAAGTGAGCGAGGGATGATAATAATAATAATATTTATTGCTTGTACAAGGGAATAGTAATGTAATTGAAAATCAAAACATATTAATTATTATCCCATACTACTATACCTTACCTTGGGCACCCTACATTAATTATCTCAATAGTCTCGCCTCCTGTGAAACCAATAGGATACTCTATCATCCTTGAACTGCAACCGAAACCTCGTTTCAAACACGTTACGCATTACCTTAGACAGTATTATCTTACAGGGCCCAGCCAAAACGCAAAAAAAAAAAGAACACCACCCCTCCCAGAACCTATCGACCTTAATTTTCTCCTACCACCTACCTTACCTTCCAAATCCTCAAGACACCCTTGACCACTTTATCATCGTGCAAAGCTGCCCCTCAACCTCACCCTCACCCTCAAACCAACCAAAAGAGCCCCCTGCTGCTCTTACCATCCTGCCTGCATCTCCATCTCTCCCCTTTGCTCGCTGCACTCCTTTTCCTTCCTTCCGCTAAGCGTCGCATTCTCAAGCGATCTTTGAAGCGCGAATCTCGTCTCTTGCGCCTCTCGCTCGTGTTTGACATTTGTATCCTGTTAGCCACCACCTGCTGTCGCCGTCTTACCATCCTTCCACAACCTTCGCCATGTCTACAGCTGTCGCATCTGTCCCAGCGCCGCTCGCTCCGCCTCCATCCGAACCTGGCTCGAGCCCCCAGTCCAGCTTTCCAACCCTCGCTCCTACCACACACACTCCTGCTTCAGCCGAGCGCAGGTCTGCGTCAGCCGCCTCCCGAACCACGTCGCCCAACGCGCCCGTTGTGCTTAGTGAAGCTGCGGCAAAGCAGAAAGCTACCCCGGAGGGGAAACGTTCACCCAACTCGTAAGTTGTCTTTCTCGTCTGTTTTACCAATCTACACCATGCTGTTGCGACCAATGTACCATCGTCCTTCTCACACCATGTACAGCGCAAGGCATGGGCCGCCCAAGATTATTGTGAAGAAGGAGCCACCTTCATCGCCAGAAGTGCCCGCTGCCTCCAGACACAGGCCAAGGAAACTGGACTTGTCTTCAAGTACTTCCCAAAGCCAGACTGTCATGTCGTCGAGGCCGTCTGCGCCCTTGACAGCAAGAGAGAGCGGAGGTTTGGCCATGGTTGATGTCGGACTAGCTTGCCTGTCACCCGGTTTCCAGACCCAGGATCCTACCATGCAGCAACAACTGCAGAGAAGCATATCCGTTCGAGATCAACAAAGGCATATCATCGAATCACGATTACAGAAAACCGCCAAGCCTACAGATCCGGATGGAAGGAGCACATCGGATAATCCCTTTGGTGGAGGCTTAAAGACACCTTCGACGTCAAAGAAGAGGCCGCCCAATGGCTTGTCCATAGTCCCGCCGTCGCATGAACAATTCGCTAATGAAAGGGTCATCCAATCGGCACCTCTCCATCAAAGCTTTACCGGCAGGCATCAGCACCCTATGACTCGACACATTGCGAACCAACCCTCCAATCTCTCCAACACCTCTCACATTCATCACGTACCCGCAACTCAAACGAACAACAGACTACCGCCGATCTCGGATGTTTTCGCTGGCGATGGTCTTGGTATGCACAGGAGAGAAGGCCACTACCAATCCAACTCAAACTCAAATTCTTCTCATTCAAACCACCGCCCTACCTTCCCCTCTCCTGGCCTCCCGCCACCGTCATCGCATCCGCCTCCATCTAGTCGAGCTCGAGATTACCGGTCGGCAGAAGAGGCAGTAGCGGAGATGGCTGGTGGCAGAGAGGATCTGCTTCCGAAGATTGTCCACTACACCGGCCACCAGCCACCTACGCCTCCTTCTCCTCCATCCAATCATGGTGCGACACCGGGCAAGCCTTCGATCAATCTCATCAATGACGAGTCCAGCCGAAGTGGCCATGGCCGGAGACGGGGTCGAGCAGAATACGAACGGGATATGGGCACACCACCACTTGGGAGTGGGCCCGAGCCAAAACGTGGGCCATTCGGACTGGGCATAGACAGCCCAGAAACGCAACGGAAGAAGAAGGATGAATTTCTGGGTCTGTGTGCAAGGGCCTGGGATTTGTTCCATTCTTGATCTCCTACTGTCTTACTTGATATATATATCGCGTACGATACGTGCGTTCCAGCTTATAGAATTACGCTTCGGATGAACAAGGCGGTCGTCTTTCTGTTTCAGGAGTCGGAGGTCGGGCTCCCTTGGTCTTTGAGGTGCTGGGCGTTTGGATCATCATGCAGGCTTACTCTTCTACTTTCGGGAGGATGGACGAGGACTTCTTTTTGGGAGCCACAAAGCATGAACTGCGAGCAATTCGCAACGAGACGCGCAGTGGTCGATAATGACGAGGCAGCTATGTACGCAAGAAAGCGAAAGAATTGCGAAGGAATCTATGGTATTCATATGTCTGCCGAGTTAGGTTATCTATGTCCGTCTTATGCTCGTAAATGGTCCATCTTACTGTCAGCTCTTTCAGAAAGCCGTTGTGAATGTAGCGCTATATATCCAAGGGTCTCGAGAGTCAAGAGTTCCTCTCCATCGTTGGGTCTGGGTTGAGCTTTTCGAGGCTTTCGTAGCCAGCCTTCTTATCCAATGCTCCAGCTTTACTAGTAATTTGGCATGACACGGAGCCTATAAGCCGACCGCGTACAGGAGTCAACATCGGTCGGATAGGAGCTGGATATGATGTATCAACCTACGGTCCACACGGTGCTATCGCGGTCTCTTGATCAGCCACGTTCCAGCCTTTTACTTCTCTTTTCTTACCCTGTCACGCTTCCTGAGCATGCCCCATTGCAGAATGGTTCCTCTGGCATTACAAGCCACCTACCTGTGAATCCATCTACGGAACCATGACTGCCAAGACAACCATAATTATTTTTGGGGCCGTTGAAATATAAGAGGATATCAGTCCGGGCCCCAGTGCAGCTGACGCGCCTAGTAAAAGCAACTTTCCCAAATTTGGATCAAGGAAAGATGAAACAGTTCGAATGCGTTGCTCATAGGCCATCTGCTTCGTGCTTGGTTAGTGTTTAACTTCGGTAGCTGACCTCAGTCCAAGGCGGAAGAGGTCGATCTCTGACTTACCATCGTCTAAAGTTCCAAATGCTCATGGCCCGTAAAATGGCTCATTGTTCACCCGTGATGACGACCTTGCCAACAGCCTCCTAAAGTTTGATCATTCTTTAAGTTGCAGGTGTCTAAGAGCAGGGTCTGAACAAGCTGCTTGGCAAAGCAAGGCGGGTGTCTTCACAAAGTCCGGACTCTGACATAGTCGAGATCACACGACCATGGTGATGAATGCATTGCTTCACGATCAACCTCTCCTGGTATGCGGCATTCCCTTTCTCTCCTTAGCAGCCTTCCTCTTCCGCCTCCTCTCAATGACCTTGTTAACCTGCTTGCCCTTCATGCCCTCGAATCTTTCAACAAGTGCCATCCTTTTTTGGTCCGCTTTCTTTAAGTAGAATGGTCTCTTCCCTTGCTCAATCAGCCCCTTCTCCTGCTTCCTATGCTTTCTCAACACCTCCTGTTGCTGCTCCTTCCTCTTCTGGGCCTTTTTGCGAGACTCCATGCTGAGAAGGGCGCGCTTGAGCTTCTCTTTGCTTTCACTGTCTTTGGTCTTGCGAATGACTGATTTGAGCTCTGATATCTCGGAGTCGCGGTACGTGTCCAAGAAAGAGTAATTTTTCTTGGTTTTTTGTTCGTCGACTGCACCGCTGAAGGGCTCGAAGCGCGGATCACGATGATTTACTTTTTGGGTTGGCACGACTTCTCGTTTGCGAGAGACGGCCTTTTTGGAAGAGAGTTCTGCAGGAGCGTACTTGGAGGGACGCAAGAAGTCGCGGGTATCTTTCTTGCCGGCTCTCCGTTCCAGTGCTTCGCCGTTAATGAACTCGCGAGGTGCTTGGTTCTCTCCAAGGGATCCATGGCCGTCTGTATAGCCATCGCCGTCATTGCTTCGGTTTCGCTTGCCGAAAGAAGCTTGTGCTTTCACTAAGGCGCCAAAGGACATGAAAGTAGCTTCGTTCTGCTGAGCTTGACTCGAAACATCGGACTCGGACTATGGACTCCCACCAGCTATTAGCTGTGTCGTCACGTGCGTCTCCTACTCAGTCTCTCACTTACATCTTCCTCTTCGTATCCTTTCACATCACCGTCGTCGAAGGAGTTCTCTTGACTTTCGCGATCCGGAGTACAAGAATCTCTAGCATCACCTGTGGCACCCATGTCAGAGTCCGAGTCAGTGTGCGAGCCACTGGCGTTCGCATTCTTTATCGCTTTGACTCGGCCATGGAATGAATCGGTGAGCACCTTCGTCGGGTTTTGACGTTGGAAGAAATGGGACTTCATATTATGAGCGAAGTCGCTTGAACGCATAGTCGAGAGTTCAATGAAGAAAGATTTCTTTTCCAATTTGTTGATTCTGCAAAAAGGGATTGCCTTTGCTCGGGTTCTTTTGAGGGCCGGGATGATCCGCCGCTAGTAACATGGCTTGTTGATCTTGTTAAGGTCTAGCGTGGTTTATTCATCGTCTTCAGCTGTTTCCAACTGCTGTCTTTCCATCTCCCGAGTTGTGTACCTTGTCATGTCCATGAGTCTTGTCGTGATATTCAGGTAAAACGCAGAATTCAATCTTCCTTCTAAACGATGACATCTGCTAAATCATGAACTCTCTTCAGAAGATCAATCTCTCACATGATACTTGTATCAAAGTCTTGAGGCTGAACATTCAGCTGGGCTTGAAGTGGAGCATGATTAAGCACGATACCCTTGGCTTGGAGAACTTGCGCCTGGAGAAGCCAGCGGCACCTCGGAATGCCAGTCGCACAAAGAAGAGAAAAGCCAAACGCGCAAAAGACGAGGCTCTCTTGCTGTCAGAGTTGCAGCAAGCTTATGGACAGCCCGCTCCAAGCATCAGCTCCTGGGATCCGTCCATGCTTCCACTACATCGGCCATCACCTATTGCCCGGCTTGGCACCTTGGCAGATACCCTGGACCATTGGCCTTCGCGAGGTTACCACCATTGCGTTACTCAAATCTCTCGTGCTATTCCCAGATGCCATCATGTGCAGAGCTCCGTCTCTCCGTCCGACCCGCCAACAATTTCCAAGTACCATCAAAACCTCACACCTATACCACATGCCGTTCGCGAAGTGACCACAATTCCATTGGTGCAGCCCAGACTCTCTCCCAAAGGCCCAGCGTCTACTGTGCAGAAGTCTACGCTGTCAGTCCTAACGTATCGTGGTTCCCCATCCTCCCGCGTTGACAAGCAATACAGATATTCCAGATCCAACCCGCCGCCTACTGAGCCTACGCCCGTCCAGCTTGGAAGACGGACAGGCTCACCACCAGCCAACCTCCGAAAAATTGTATCACAACCTAGTACGTCTCCCAACTCCACAAAGCCTAGAGATGCCGAAACTTCCCCGGTCTCTAGTGGCAAACCCTCGCCTTCCATAATTGAGAACAAAGGCAGCCTGATTCACCTTCCGGCTCCGATCCCTACGCCAGCCTATCTTAGTGACGCCAATGCAATCCCTGACTTTCTCCCCTCACCACAACGCCTCCTCCTTGTAATGGATCTCAACGGAACTTTACTCCACCGTCCTCGAGCATCCCAAACCTACACCCCTCGCCCCAACCTTCCCCGTTTCCTCGAATACGCTTTTGCAAACCATAGCCTTTTAGTATGGTCTTCTGCGCAGCCATATAATGTCAAAGGGGTATGCACGAGGCTTTTCTCTCGGGATCAGCGTAAAAAGCTATTGGGCGAGTGGGGAAGAAATACGCTTGGGCTGACATCCACACAATACAAGGAGCGCGTCCAGGTGTATAAGCGTCTTGACCGCATCTGGGGTGATGAAATCCTTCAGCGTTTGCATCCTGACTTTGAAGAGGGCGAGAGATGGGGCCAACACAACACTGTACTGATCGACGACAGTGCCCTAAAGGCGAGCGCACAGCCTTTCAACCATGTTGCAGTTCCGGAATTTGTGCGGGGCGGTGACGAGAAAGACGGAGGTGGCAGAGATGTGCTCGGACAGGTCGTAGAATATCTCGAGCAAGCGAGGAATTGGAGTAATATCAGTGCGTTCGTGAGGAACAGGCCTTTCGAAATGAAGGCCTGATGACGCTGGGCGGCCGAAGGAGAAACCACAGGGACGTGATCAGTGGAGGGACGACGAGGATGGTAGATCGATGTTGTGAGTAAAGACACGATGTGTTCCATTTAGAGGCGGCACTTAGGGTTTCAGTACTTGCCATAGCATTATCACACACTGAGGCTTGGAGCTGCTGGAATTTGCTTAGACTGCGAGGGTACCTCACCTCACTTAGCAGGGTAATTAGACTTCCACTCTTGACAGACATGGTTCATGCGAGCCTGCAAGAATCATTGTATCTAAAGACTCTGAAAGACCGGAACCGCACTTGTATTGCATAAAAGCTAAAATCGAAAGGCTAGGGCACCACGTTGAGCGCATAAAATATACATGAAAGAGTATTTCATTGAAACCGTCGTAAAGCTGCATAGCACCGTATCGCTGATCATCATCATTTTGGCCGTCGTGAACTCGTGCAACCTTTACACCTCTCAGATTACCGAAACGAATCCTGTTAGCCCCCGACATGGAACGCCCATGACACTGCCCTAATCCACGCGAGAAATAGTAGAGTAGTAGTGTCTGGCAAAACGCATAGGCCAATCACACAGCTGGGCCAGCGCTGATATGCAGGAAAAAGTAAGTATTGCAATGGGCGAATTGGAAAGACTCTCAACCCAGGGCGGAGTGCACATATGTCGAGACCGATTTCCCTTGATCGATTTACGCCACTCATGACAGCGTACTACGAGCCTCTAAATTTGACCTCGACAATCTCTTGGAAGAAGAAATGGTATGCTGATTACCTCCGATCTTCTGAAATCCTTGCAAGATGTCCACGCCACCTACGTCGTCGGGCTCCTCTTCATCATACTCAAGACCAAATAGCTCTTCCTTCGGAACATCATCGAGGCTGCTATCCCACACAAGTGGATTTTTGCTTGACTTCTGCCCCAGTGGAGATTCGAACGCAAGGGTCTTGGTACTAGATAGCGGTCCTCTGCTGTTCAGAATCGTACCAGTAACGTCGGCAAGGACGGTAGCCGTCTTGGTTGCACAGTCTGTGCGCGGGCGCCGTACCGATCGCCTTGCTGGAGATGAGGGAGAGGGTCGACGGTAATCATCCTCATCTCTGAAGATGTTGAAGCTTGTGTCAAAGTCGTCGCTAAACAGGTAGTGTTCCTCATCAACGATGTTGAAGGCTGGACTGAAGGATGCCTCCTCATGGGAAAGACCGGTGTTCTTTACGGGGGAGCCGACCAGTTCCCTTATCTTGTTGCGATGATTCCTCAAATTTGTATTGGGCGAAATGGAAGCTAGAGGCTTTGCCGGGAGCTTGAATCTCACGGCTGGAGTCAGGGGAGGCAGCATCAATGAGCTATCAAAATGGCGTAGCGGAGAGGAGGACATCAGTGACCCTGACTGGCGCAGCGGTGCGCGACCCTTTCTTGGGCTTCCATCATGGGATGAAGACCGGATTCGAGCGATCTCTTCTTCGGCCCGCCCCCTCTTAATTCTCGGTCTATCAGCGGTAAGGTCCGGAAGCACAGAGGTCGGGAAAGGTCGTTTTGCTGAAGAGTCCAGGGACGAGAAGTAACCGCTATCGTCCATTGCAGCTAATTTCCGTTTTCGTGATCTAGAATTGCTCGAGGGCAAAGCAAAGTCAGCTACGGGAGAGGGCGTATCTCCACGCAGCAATGACGGAGGGAGGAGAGGCGGCGACGAATGAATGGGCTGCAACGGAGATGATAGCGGGAAACGGGAGGTAGGAGGAGGCATTTTCACGATCTCTTCGACCTCGTCTTCTTGAGACGGCGCATCTGAGGCAGGTATCGTGGCATCGGACGACAGCTCAGTGGCTTCCGTCATACCTTGGACTTCTCTTGGAGGAGGCTGAGACTGACTAGACCAGATACTTGCTTCGCTTGATAGCAGCGACAAGCCCTTCATAATGGTTCCAGAGGAAGAGTTTGGGCGGCGAGAGGCCTTGTCTTTGATGAACTGAGTCTCCATTCCTGGTTCTATCGCCCAATAATTGCCTTTTCCGGGATCATCTTTCGGTCTCTCTTGCTTGATGAAGGCCTTGTTGAGACTCAGATTGTGACGAATGCTATTCTGCCAGCCTGTCTGCGACGCACGATAATAGGCGAATGAGTCGGAAATCCATTTGTATATCTGAGCTAGGGTCAATCGGCGCCCTGGGGCGCGAAGTATCGACATCCCTATGAGTGCCGCGTAACTGTATTGAGGCTTTCTCCCATCATCCTCAATTAACGGCATATTTTGAGGTTCAGGGATCTCTGGCCCTACTGGTTCTCCAGGACGGGTTTTCTTCGCCTCTTTGTCGTGCAGTGGAGCGGCATTGCTCAATGTTTGCTTTAGAGGGGCCTTGTAACCACAAGAAGGATCTGGAAACTCTGCAAAATTGTCACTATGATATGTGAGGTTCGTATTCTCTTTATCCGTGGATGGATGGCTTTGAAAAGTCGTCGAAATAGGCTTTAAGGACTTGAAGGGTGCGATGGGGTGGAAGATCGAAGAACTTGGTTTCTTCAGGGGAGAATCGGTGGTAAAGATGGATGCTTGTGGAGGTGGTATCGATATGTTCGCGTGGTTGCCGTAACAGGCTTTAGGTGTAGTGGAACTCGACTGCTGGACCGATTTCAGTGGTGAGCGTCCACTTACCCTCGATATTGGAGGATTGAAGACGACATCCCTACTTGAGGGAAGGCCGATGCGCGGGGTACGGTCGGTGAATGCTGAGCTCATTAGATCACAAGAGGATGGTAATGGCATCTTTGCCGTGTCGGAAGCGGAGCTGGGGTCTTGGAATATCTTCACGCGGCGCGTCGATGCCATCGACGACGAAGGGGAACCGTGTCTTCAATACCTGGTTTTAGTATTAGATGCTCTAAGGCACGTCAATATGGATTATTGAAGCTCTCGAACTGATGTTGCGGTTGTGAGCGACTGTGCAGGCTGTGGCTGTGGAGCAATTCCTGGGCCGCTAAGGACTCGAATGGAACTAGCAGCACAGACCGAAACAATTTAGTCTGTTCAATCCGGAGGGAAGAAGGCTGTTATTCTTCCCGAATTGTCAAGACAGAGAGGCTGTGTGTCGTCAAGCTGGTCTGTGAAGCCAGTGTTGAGCTCGAGGTTTGACTTCTTTTAAGCGGTCCAGGAGAAGGTAATGTGGGCAAAGCAGGCAGCCAGTCTGGATGCAAAGCAGAAGTATAATGTTTTGAGAGAAAGCTACAGCAATTGCGAAGTGGGTGGGTAGAGTAGAGTAGAGTAGAGTAGAGAGTAGAGTATAGAGTAGAGTGTAGAGAGATGGGAAGTGGGAAGTGGGAAACGGATAAGGTATTAGAAGGTAATTTGTATTGTATTTTATTCTAAAGTACCTTACCTAGGTACGTGGGTACTTAGGAGCTCGGGACTAGCGTGAAAAAATCCCCCCACCTTTGGTTTCATTCGCCGGTATTTTTGTTGCAACAATAATAATTGATGAAGTCGTTCAATGTATTCATAACATTAACGTTTCCTCTTGGTTCGTAGGTTCATAGATTCATAGACCATTCCACGCTTCCTGACAGCTGTAGCCATCAGAGAACAACTGCGACCAGTGGACCAGTAGTAACAAGTACTTCGTAAGGCTCCTAAGCTGCAAGGGTGCAAGGGCCCAGCCGCTAAGGGTGAAGGTGAACGCGTTATTTACGCGCCTCATACAGAAGACTGGCTTTTATCGGCGTTTGGGTCTCTATATGCTGACTGTTAGCTGACTGTTACATCGTATCACCCAATCGCCCTTTTGGTCAAGTGGTCTACACCTCCCGTTCCTAGCCAGTTCTATTGTCGCACTCCAGACGCATACCTTAGTCGTGCACAGAACGGTTAGTAAGGTAGTTCGCAATCAATCGGTAGTAAAATTCTAAGAGCATCTGTAAAGTAAATATTCATCTATCTACTTCGTACCTATAGACGTAAAACCAATTTCAAAGGACGCTTGCTTACATCATCGGCATCCGGGCAACATCTGCAAGTTTGACCTCTGAAAAAAACTCCATGTCGTTGGAAATCGTCGAATCATATGCTGTGGCCGACGGCCTTTGTGCTATCTAGCTCCCGCATAGCCCCGCGTAATTCTGATCCGGCCCTTGAAGCCGAGTTGCCTTTAGGTTGAGCTCATCGCCTATAAAGTTCCCTGTTCCTATCTCGTTCAGGGGTTCGACTCCTCCGTCGTCCAGCGTCACGATGCTCTTGCTCCCTCCTCTCCCCTTGGCGGCCTCTATCGCCCCTTTCATCTCGCCTCTGACCGTCGTCTCGACCCCGACGTCCATCATCACGGTCACGGTGTCCTTCATCCCTATTAGCATAGCTCGGAATGTAGGTATCCATCCGAGGCCCTCCGACAACACCTCCTTCACGCGGCGGAGGCCGTCCTCTTATTTCATCACGTGGTACACTTCCTCGATGAAGGCCTCCCCATACGGGATTTATTGGAGGTGGGGGCCTCGGCGGCAACCCATTCGCTTCTGGAGGCCAAGCTGGGCGTCGACTTTGCGGTGGCGGAGGGCCCGGAGGTGGAGGCGGCCCTCTAAAATCTCGCTGCGGACCATGCTGTCGATTGTCGTAGCCAGTATGCCTGGATGGATACGCTTGCGGGTCATTTAAGTATCCTCCGAGGCCGACCCGGGATCGGTACTGGCCATGGTGGTTCGAAGGACCAGCACCGTTCATGAAGTCCCCATCTGGGCCCATCCCAACTGTACCACCAGCTGGTGCTGGAGGAAGATTGGCTTTCTGTTCCCGGAACTTTTTCCGGTCCAATTCGTGTGATTCTTGAAATTGGGGAATCTCGCCAGGCTTAGCTGGGAGTGGAAAGGTTTTGAAATATGGATGTTCAAGTGCGTCGATCGCGTTGACGCGGTTCCGCCAATCAAGCTTTAGCAAATCGCCTAAAAGAGAAATGAACGAAGCTCCTTGCTCTCGGAAAGTTTGGGAGAGGGTGCTTTTTCGTTGTGGAAATGATTTGACTCCCTCACAGCCTGGTAAAGTACTCCATCCGGGCATATTTTCTTCGTTCGGGGAGCCCATGAGATCAAAAATTAAATGTATCTGGTTGAGGTCGGTATTTCCCTGCAATATGGGTCTCCCTTTGAACATCTCTCCAAAGACACAACCCACACCCCACATATCTATAGCTGAAGTATATTTACGTAATGTAAGAAGTAACTCGGGCGGTCTATACCAGCGAGTGACCACAAGCGTAGTATAATCTCTTGTAGCTTCACCACCACCACTTCCCCTTTGCGGTGGAGGATCGTCGTAAGGTCTAGCGAGACCGAAATCGGCGATCTGAAGTATGCCGTGATTATTGATGAGGAGATTGGCAGCCTTCATATCGCGATGGAGGATTTTGCTCATGTGCAAGTATGCAACTCCCTCGAGTAATTGTATCATGTAGCATTTGATCTGGGGTTCAGTGAATTGAACTGAAGGGTTCTCGAGGAGGCCGGACAGGTCATGATCCATGTAGGGAGTGACCATATACATTATCGCTTTTTTCCGCCCTTCCCCTTTTATCCGCTCAATAGCCATTTCTTCAAGCTTCAAGATATTGGGATGACACAGCATTTTGAGCAGCTTTATTTCTCGGATTGCGGTGATTGGAAAACCATCCTTCTCATTGTGCATCAGGATCTTTTTCATTGCGACAATCTGTCCGGTAACACGCGATTCGGCTTTGTGTACTTCTCCGAAGGTTCCCTCTCCAAGCTTAGACATCATAATATAATTCGAGATTCTGGAGCAACCATGGAACCTGGCCTTTTTCCCATCTGGTCCTACTTCCAAAGATGCCTGAGAAGCGGTTCTTTTATTGGCTGTGGGATTCCCATTTGGAGTCAGCCTACCAAACTGGCTCGGGGTGCTGGCCATGCTTTCGGAGAGGCTCGTTGACGGCTTTGGTGTGCGGGATCAATGTACAGCAGAAGAGTAGATGAAGCAGTGCTCTGCAGCGGATAACCGGAGATAGCAGCTGGCTTTCGATGCTGGGTTTGACGTTAACTGGGACTGGCACGTTGTAATATGTGTGGTCCTCCAATATCGGAGTAGATCGACCAAGATTTAAGATGAGACTGTAATCTGGCGCAGGATTCAAGATAGCCGAAGGATGCCTGCATCATGCAGAGTTTGTTCGAGGCTTGCGTTTGTTAGAGACCAGGGCGATATCCATTTCCGAAAGATGAAAAGCTAACATTTAGTTGAGGTAAGAGACCATTAGTATCTGGCTTGTAATTGCGAAATGAACAGTAGTGTCCCAGGGACAAACAGGAAACTCTTATGAGAGAAAGTCTGAAACTGAACAAATATCGGGGAGTAGAAACAAAGGCAAGCCTGAGGTCTCTCTAAGCTACTTTAAAGTAGCGCAGCAGAGGACGATTGATCAACTTTAAGCGCGTAGCGCGCTTATCAGGAATGTCATCTCACATCATCAACATTGACAAGTTCAGCTTCCTGTTAAGCCAAGTGAGTGGACTCAGAACGTCATGTCTAAGCGTTGTCACTGACTAGCATTACTGCTGTAGTAGACAATGGCAGGCAGCCCTGGAGGTCATGGTAATCATCCAATCCACATGCATCCAGTGCGTCACCTCCTCCTCGAGAGCATGCTCCTCAAACGTTACTGATTTGTTATGCTCAGCTAACATGGTCTCTGCCACCAGGTCCGCCCTTTATATCGATATTCCGCAACCTTGTTAGGCGCCTCGATGTGGTTCTTCGTAGGTTCTAATGCTTTTGAAGTGCTTGAAAACTGCTGACTTTTGTGCAGCTTATGTATCGTGCAAAGAAAGATGGACCAGTACTTTTAGGGTGGAGGCATCCATGGGATCATTGAAGTGCTGGCTTGTAATTCTGAGATTCTGCGAATCGCGCAAACCGCGGCGGCAGGCGGCGGCCTGGCTGCAATAGGTGGAGCTTGGCGAGAAGCCTTATTGAAAGCACTTGACTCGGCTACTCGAGCAAGCTACTCGCAAGCTTGGATTTTCCAAGGTAGATGTGCGCATAATGAGTTCGAGGTACCCCATTGTTGCGTTCTCGACCGATCGGAGTGGCCTCGCAAACACGCCGGATTCTGTAGGGATGGTCTGTCACTCTAAGTATGAACTGCTCATCGTATACGTTATATGGTGCTACGGCTTTTTGAAGAGATAATGTGATAACCCCCAAGTGTCCCCACCCTCATACGCAAAGAGCTCAGCGCAGGCCATGTAAAAGATCTGCCATCTGTAGAACCAGATAGCAGCACTGTTCTTACCATATGTGTCTTCCAGGTGCGGCCAAATCTCTCGCTTGTTGTCGTTCAATTTTGATAGCCAATCCTGGACACGGTATGAGCAAAACAATGAGTACAGAAGGCCGTTCAATGATGGCTCACCTCGCAGGTCATAGCATAATGCTTTCCACTGACCCACCATTGTTCCTGTAAGATGAGGTCTTCTTGAAAGTAGTGTAGCAGATCCGCACTAGGCATTGTGCCCCCAGTAAAGAAGTGCGTGCTCATCCACCCTTCATCAAAATCATACGGAGTTGTTTTGTGAGCGAAAATGTGAACGAAAAGCTTTCCACCTGGCCTCAAGGCGCGCGACACCTTTGCCATTAAGAGCTGGTAATTCTTCATATGTTCGAATAGCTCAACAGATATCACACGATCAAAATAACCTTCACCAAATTCGTAATCCACCACGTCTCCAGTGAGGACACTGATATTTGAAAGTCCTTTCGACTCGGCCTGATCATCGATATATGCTTTCTGCGTTCTCGAATTGGAGAAAGCTGTGATCCTGGCGTTTGGGAATATCTCAGCGAAGTAGAGTGCTCCAGACCCCCAACCGCAACTTTGTTGGGCCTGTCAGCCATTGCTGCATGCTCGAGGATAAGAATTTTCGCACCCCAAATCCAGGATCCTCATCCCGTCCACCAGTTCCGCTTTTTCTATATACGTATCAAGCATTTCCACCTCAGCGTGTCCTAGTGTCTCTTTCCCCGTAGGATAGAGACAGCAGCTATACTTCATTCGCGGCCCCAGGCAGGTCTTGAGAAACCCTGTAGCGACCTCATAATGCTGAGAATTGGCGGTGGCAGTTTCAATTGCCATTGGTCGTGTCCGTAACGCCTTTACGTATTGCATTTTCGCCTGATATGCTTCCTCGAGCGATGTTGTGTGGATGGCATTGATACGGTCTCGTAGCTGGCGTCGGATTCCATAGCGAACGACCGCTTGGGGCAACCAGCCTCCGTCTAAAAGCCAGTCTATTTCCTGTTCAGCAGAATTCGCGTGGAGCCCAGAACATGGCTACTCTCCACGAAACATACCATAATTCATGTAGCTCGAACCGTGACCGCTTGAGCGCGCACGAACTTCAATGACTGCAATCGCGGGAATCAGTCTGCAGGACTTACATTTAAGTGTTAGGAGGAGAGTGGTATTTTCTAAGATAAGCAGTCCAATATGAACGGGTGGATCTGGATCTGATGGTTTGTCCGCTTTACAATCTACCATAAGATAGATACTCGTACTCGTATTCGCTTGAGTGTCCTATACGACTAACATGTTATGACATGGAGCATTTTGAACAATGCATGGTTGATCTTCATTTATTTATCTATATCCGCATCTGTTCAAGAAGACGTTTGTATCCCTTTCGCTTTTTGCGCCGATGAGGCCATAGTGTATCATGCAGCTTCCCAACGAGCCGCGCTAACCATAAAAACACTCTTCTCTCAGCGATCCATGCGCATGCAAGACCGCCAAGTGCTAAAACGAGCGCGAAGACCTTGAAATCAAGAGACATTTCTGTCAACTGCATGAGGTTGAAAAGCCAAATTCCTGGGTCAAAAAGCAGGTAAAAAGAAAAGAGGCAAGCCACAACAATGGTCACCACGAAGGGCACTAGATGAGTTTATCAGTGTCTGTCTCTGCAAGACCGTGACGGGCTTACAGTTATTTCGCATGGATTGTCTGAATGGCGAGCCCACACTGAGCACAATCCCAGAAAATATATACTGGAAACAGGAGATCAAGAACAGAATTGTGTTTTCCGAATTCTTTATGTTGGACTTTTGGGTATCCAGCTGTGGAGGAATGAACCTTGGCATTCGTCAGCGAAAATCAGTCGCCTCCGGGACACCTGATTGCCAACCATGGTTGCCGTTGCACGAACTCGAAACCAAGAAATTGGATAATGATACACAGCAGTACTTGACCCAGTAATGGCGTGAGGACTTTCCGAGACACGAGGCTGGCAGTCGGTCGCTTACGACACAGCACCGGATAGGCACCAGTCCATCCCACTGTAGAACAATCAGCTAGCTGGTTGCCTTGTCCCCTGCGGGTGTTAGACCTACTGAATATTGCGATTGGCAGCACCAAGAAAATGTCTATAAACAAGAACTAGTCTCTCGTTGGTCTATGACATTAAGCTTTACAGCAAAGACATGGTTACCTGGAAGTCCCCCAAATTTGAGGCAGCGGCATAGAGGAAGCTGACCGATGTGAACTGGATCGCGGAGTAAAGGCTCATGTACTTGAAACAGCAAAAACTGGTTACGAGCGCTGCACGCCCTTCCCTATCCGGTGAGTTAGCATACTCGAGGGGCCTCGAGGCCGTTGGAATCATTCGGTACCGGATGACCTCGGGGACGCAAGATATATCAAACACTCGGCTTGTGAACGGCGCCGCTACAGAGGCTTCCGCCTCGGAGAGAGATATGCCGACATCCGCGGCCTTCAGAGCACCGCAGTCATTCGCCCCATCTCCACAGAAACCGCAACAATAATCCAGACTCTGCAGCTTTTCTACCAATTCGTGCTTTTCATCTGGCGACATTCGTGCGAAGACTTGGCCACGAACAAGCATCTATTCCCTTTAGGACTCTGCTCAGACATATGATCAAAGAGAAGAATTACCCTCTTCAGCACGTCTTCGCTACCAAACTCAATAATCCATCTGAAGATATCTCCAGTCACAGCAAGTGAGTAGTTTCGAAGGTTAGAGACGTCATACGGTAACGAGGCATCGGCTTCTGCGGGCG
Organism: Xanthoparmelia taractica; assembly: GCA_033085395.1. Lineage (NCBI taxonomy): Eukaryota > Fungi > Ascomycota > Lecanoromycetes > Lecanorales > Parmeliaceae > Xanthoparmelia > Xanthoparmelia taractica. Next base: position 21,769 of record JANQBS010000256.1, on the reverse strand, counting down.
GTGCCAAAGGCTGTATCAATCAGCAGGACTCGCTCGGCTTCGATGATATTGCTCACCGTGAGTGTATTCTCGTCCAATTCAAAGAGCAAATTATCGACACTCTGCCATTTCAAAAGCGCTTTAGGGTCTCGGTAGTCGCCTGAACTCAGTCAATCGTGTTATCCTGCCTAAACGGTGGGAGAGCCAAACCTTCCACGAAATGCGGAATGAAGCAATGAGCTGTGCGATTGATCAGATTACATTCTCTGGCCACACTAATCGCTGTAAGTATGTTGTCCCCTGTACACATGATCTCGCGAATGTCGGCATCATTGAGTTCATCAATGACTCCTGTAGTGGAGGGTTTCAACTTATTTTCAAAGATAATGAAGCCAAGGAAATCGAGATCAGACTCAGCATCCTGGCGTTTCATCTTTTTTACTAATTTCCAGTTCAGCTTCTCGATATGCTTGGTCGCGCAGGCGATGACTCGAAAGCCCCTGTGAGTATAGAAGTTCAGCAGATCCTCATACTCCACGGGAACTACAGAGAGGCTGTTAGCATCTGTAAAACGGTTTTAATTGCTTCAGAGAAACTGACAACTATCTTGTCGGCAGATGTTTGTCATGCACTCCGGTGCCCCTTTAACGTAAATGTCACCATCTGAAAAGCCAGATCGACCAACGACAACACTAGCTCGGCGCAACTGTGGTACGAATTCGAAAGACTTCAAAATCCCTAGCTCGATCTGCGCAAACTTCCCAGTCGGTGAGTCAGAGTTTGGCAACATAATGTCATTAGAAGACTCACGGTGGCTGATTGGGGCATTTCATCAATGTTATACTCCAGACCTGGGGGTGGTCTAGCTATTGACGAGGGGTTGTTTTGCTCATCTTCTTGGTCGATGACATTTGCCTTTTGCGTAAATTCTTCGAAAGACCAGCCAGTGAACTCGAACATCTTGACATCGAGAGGATCTCCTAGCAGCTCGTCGTTCACAACCCGCAAGGAGTGGCAAGTAGCCATAGTATGCAGGGCGGCCTTATGGATCTGATAATCAACCGTGGGATCCCGTTCATACACAGCACCAGGAAGGAGGGCTGAAGGATCGCCAAGTACCTCGCTGAATCTGATGATATTTACTAAATGATACATAGCACCACAAGACTATACAATACCTCATCGCTGGCCGATGGACAACTCTCAACCCTAAAATATCAAGGCCGTCTTCGGTCAAGGTCCCTGTCTTATCGAAACAAATGATGTCTAGCTTTCCGCCTACATTGACCCTTTTGAAAGTCAGTGTAATACCCTTAAGCCATCAACGGGCCAAGTGACTTGCCTTTGGGGACTTATGCAAAAAATCTGCTTCTTCTTCAGTCGGGACAGAGCAAAATTCGTGCCAATGGATAAAGTAGCGGGTAGGGCAGGGGGAACAACAATTGTAATCAGATCCAAGGCGCGAACAATGATCAAATGCCATGCGAGCTATTCGATGTGAGCGCCAGAGTAGAGCAATGCTTCTAGAAACACTCACGTTGAGCCTAACAAAATTTATAAAGGAGGCAATGAAGCCAATCGCAGCAACGCCAGCCATAACGGATATGTACCGGAAGGCATCCTTATAAAACTTGAAGCCTGATGGCTTGGGGAAGAGCATGGAACGGACGAGAGCACCTTTGGTTGTATTAAAGCCGGTACTGACAGCGATGGCTAATGCAACTGCCTCTTCGTCCTGTCCTTCTTGAGGCCGCCTGGCTCTGATAATTTTCGTTCCGCTGAATAAGAAATGCTTGGCGACTTCTGGATTCATTGCGTTTGAGCTCATACTCAATAGCTGTAGGGTTTCATCCGTTGCCGGGACTTTGGAGACCGGCACGGACTCGCCTAAGACGCTAATCAGTATAGTGGTTTATTGGTATAAGGACAACAGCTACGTACCAGTGAGCATGCTCTCATTGACGATGCAATCTCCTGCAAGTAACAGGCTATCACATGGATATTGCGTCAAAGATGGGTCGGAGACTTCGTATACATCCCCTGGCACTAGCTCGCCACTTTCAACTTGTCGCCCTGAGTAGTTTCAGAATGATCATCTCCTCTGGACAAGGAACACCCACAGAACCCGTTTCGCAAGACTCTCACCTCGCACTCGAAGCGCGAGATGTCGCGCAGGCGTTTCATAGTCTTTTCGTCAGTAGTTCCCTAGAAAGTTATTGCTTAACTTACTGATCTAGTTTCAATCAGGGTTGTCGTGATGCTAACTACTGAAATAATGAAGATGCACACTGCATAATAGTAGTACTCGTCAAGGGACCAAAGAGTCAGGCTCGCAATCTGGAAAATATAGAAAGGATGAAATGCCTAAAGGAGATTAGGGACTTGATGAAATTTGAAGGATAACCACTCACCTCATCCACAAGCAGCTGGGGAACAGATTTTTGTTTTATGTCGATCTGGTTCTTGCCAAAGACCTGTTCCCTCCTGTGGCGCTCGTCACTATCCAAACCAGCCCTGATCAACTTCACGTTTGTCCATTTAGGATCTTTCCAATCGCTACACAGCACAAATTTGTCCTTCTGTGGGTGAAAACAGAAGCTGATGTAGCGGTAGTCCAAAAATCGCAGATGTGTCAAAAGAGGGTCATCATCCTCATCGTGATCGAGAGGAAAGCTTTTCTTTCCCCTGAAGCCGAAGACAGTTGAAGAGACGTGCCCGTACTGGACTGTGACAATGTTCTGTACCGTAAATTCGCCCCATTGGTTCTGGTGGTGTTTAGCTGCTGTCCTGGATCTCCCATGCTGTAATCGCTATCTTACCTCAATGGCAACCCAGTCACACTCTCGTAACGGTTTTGGGGATCCTGTCAGACGGACTCGCCAACGAGGAAGCCAACGAAGGATCAAGTATCCTAAGCCCAGAGACATAGTACAAAATGTCAGGTACAATATCATACCCAGTGGTTTTGACGAAAACCCAGCGACAACAACAGTCAAGTCCTCGGACACAACATATATCTTCTGGCTGGACCTTGCTCCCCGGCCAGGGCCGCCCGCATCTGTCTTGGTAGAGTCACGACGATCAAGAAGAGGCTCCTGGGCAGTACCTTTGGAGAAAGCCGAAGATTTGCGCCTATGTGATGGGATGCCTGACTCCAAATTATCTTCCATTTCTTCTCCAGGCTGCTTGCCAAAGTTGGTATCTTCCTCCTCATCATCTATAATCGCCTGATCTTCGGACCATTCAGGAGACTCATCATTTTCTTGAAAATATGTGAAACTTGCTACTGAGTCTGCCCTCGATCGCCTGTGGGCGAATCCAGTCACACTCGATGGGACACTCTCTGAAATGGGCCCCGCAAAGACCTGGGCTGGTCAGCCTGAGCTGCCAGTTGCTTCTCATTGTAGGTTTGGGGATTCGCACCTCTTCCTGAGCCATCTCGACATCGGACACAAAGCTGGCGCTGTGACTGTGTCAGAACTTGATGAATTCAAGTAGCCTTCATCACAAGTGCCTCACTTGCTGATATTGGAACCTCGGCGGTACGAGGAGCCATTGAGATTCCCGTTGCCCACTGCATTACTTCTGCGATTGATGCTTGAGCTACTCTTACGTGAAAAGACAATAGGCCGGGGCCCTGAATGCTCCATGGTGTACCCTTCTCTTATGCAATCTTCGAGACTCGTGCTTATCCCAGTCCGGTGGCTACCTATCGATTGCACACCACAGGTCTGGACATGCCTTTAGAAATGGGTGTCCTGATTTGTAGCTTGCTTGCTTTTCTGAACAAGTTGATCATCTGAGCAGGAAGGAATTGTGCTTCCCCAATACACTCATTACATATAATTAATGTGGAAGGGAGCATGTCCTGGGGGGATGAGGAAAGTAATGTAGGAAGTCTAAGTAAGCTTAGGTTATAAGTACCTTACATTAAGGTCAACACTGGACCGACAGAGCTTTTCTTTTCTTATCTTAGCGTGGTGCTACCTTAAAGGTAAGTAACACAATCCACGAGCATCTAAAATTTCAGTGCATACCTTAACTACCATTTCTTTATCTCCTCACATAGTCAGACCTCTTAATCAATCACCACCAGTCAATCATGTCAGAACCTATCCGTAACAAGAAACTTGATCTTTCTACTGCACCGTAAGTCGGGTTCGTGAGGATAAGATGTTCGCTTACCACTCAATCACCTAGTACGCCTCAGAACACTCCTGCCAACAATGCACCCATCTCCTCTCACGCTCAGCAGCCAGGCGTGGCTAGCATCAAAGAAGGCAGGCTTAGACCAACATTACCCCCGTATTGGTCATTTCGCAGACCGTTTGAATGCTGACTTTCGCGACACAGAGGATCTCGACCGTGCCGCCGCCGCCTCAATCTTCGCCCAAAATCCTAAGCTTGTGTCCATGATACAAGGGAAGCTTGGTACTCTAGTTGGCCGTTCTTCTGGTTACGTCGAATCTCTCCCTGCTCCTGTCCGCCGCCGCGTTGCTGGCCTTAAGGGTGTACAGAAGGAGCACGCCAAGCTCGAAGGGGAGTTTCAGGAAGAGGTGCTACAGCTTGAGAAGAAGTATTTCGCGAAGTATACTCCACTCTACGAGAAGCGCGCCAGAATAGTCAACGGTGCTTCGGAGCCCACTGAGAGTGAAGTCAAGGCTGGTGAACAGGATGAGGAGGGAGAAGATGACGAGGGAAGCAAAGCAGAGACGGCCGAAGGTGGCCAGGCTGCTGATGGTATGGTTGGCATACCCGAGTTCTGGCTATCAGCTATGAAAAATCAGGTGTCGTTAGCCGAGCTGATTACAGATCGTGATGAGCCGGCGCTGAAGCTTCTGACGGACATTCGCATGGAATACCTTGAAAAGCCTGGTTTCCGTCTGATATTCGAGTTTGCCGAAAATGATTTCTTTTCCAACAAGACCCTTACCAAAACCTACTTCTATCAGGAAGAGAGTGGCTACGGGGGCGAATTCATCTACGATCACGCTGAAGGAGATAAGATTGACTGGAAGGCCGGGAAAGACCTAACTGTGAGAGTTGAGAGCAAGAAACAGCGGAACAAGAGTAAGTTGTCATGGAAAATCTCTCATTACAGGCAGCAAATCTAATCCATCGCAAGACACTAAGCAGACTCGTGTTGTGAAGAAAACCGTACCGACAGAATCCTTTTTCAATTTCTTCGATCCTCCAAAGGCTCCAGAAGCAGACGAAGATGACGCGGCCTCGGATGTTGAAGAGCGCTTGGAGCTTGACTATCAGCTTGGCGAGGACATCAAGGAAAAGCTCATTCCTCGCGCGATTGACTGGTTCACTGGGGAGGCCTTACAGTTTGAGGAAGTTGATGACGATCTCGAAGAAGGTGATTTTGAGGATGAAGATGACGAGGAAGATGACGACGTTAGTGAGGATCGCGATGACGAAGAAGAATCGGACGAGGAGGTACGTAGATAGATGTATCTGCTTTGTACCACACAAGCTGACCACGACTTCAGGACGACAGCTCAAAACCCAAGCAGGAGGCTGCTGAATGCAAGCAGAGCTAGATTCTGGCCCCTTTCGTTTGGCGTCAAAGGACGGAAGGCTCGTGTGATAATTCTAATAAGTTCTCCTGTGTCGAGGCAGCCAGGCTCCATAGTTGATCTTGAAGATTCCAAGCGCATCTTCACACTGCGGTCATCTTGTACTCATACCATCTGAGATAGTGCACTGCTATAGCGTCGGTGCATGATCACTACCTGGCGATACACTCCGTGGTTGCTTTCAGCTTCCATCTCTGGCCCGAAGTACCTAATACGAGCAACATCCTGTAGGTAAAAATCCAATAGCACGCCAAGGTGAAGCGAATGTTGATGCAGGACTACGGACCATCGAGGAGGTACAGGCGCAAATGATGCAACAGCCGGAGTTTAGCCAGCGACATTCGCACATTTGGCAGGACCGAGTGAGAATCTTGCAAACCCGAGTAGCAAACGGTATCCGGATATGGCTTCAAGTTTAGATGTGACCAAAGGCATAGCAATAGAGCCCTCATCGACAGAACTTAGCCGGCGGGTATCATCCAGTCTTGGTGCTTCAGCATCTCCAACAGGCTTCCATACCCCACCATGGACCACACCTGGGTCACATTTAGCACGCGCAGCGACTGGAAACTTAACCAAACATCTGAAACCTTTTGCTACGGAGGACATTAAAATTCTTCTGCTCGAGAATATCAATGTGACTGGCCGTGACTTGCTCGAGTCTCAGGGATACCAGGTCACCCATCTGAAGTCGGCGTTGCCCGAGGATGAATTGATAGAGAAAATACGGTGGGGTAACGCATGAATCTCCTTGGATGCGCAAATCTCAAACTGATAGGTACAGAGACGTTCACGTCATTGGCATACGCTCAAAGACCAAGCTTTCAGCCAGAGTCTTTAGAGAGGCCAAGAATCTGATCGTCGTTGGATGTTTCTGCATAGGCACAAATCAGGTTGACACGCAATATGCCGCCGAACATGGCATTGCAGTGTTCAACTCTCCTTTCAGTAACTCTCGTAGTGTTGCTGAGCTTGTCATTGCTGAGATCATCGCCCTAGCCAGGCAGCTTGGTGATCGTTCGAATGAGCTCCACGAAGGGACTTGGAATAAGGTCAGCAACGGCTGCTGGGAGATACGTGGAAAGACCCTAGGTATCATTCATAGTCACGGTTAGATGTCTCTATCTGACGACTATCCTAGGCATCATAGGCTACGGGCATATTGGATCCCAGCTTTCCGTCCTCGCTGAAGCATTTGGCATGACGGTGATATATTATGATGCCGTCAATTTGATGGCCTTGGGAACTGCAAAGCAAGTACCGACGCTGGAAGCCTTGCTGCAGGCTGCTGATTTTGTGACTTGCCACGTCCCCGAACTGCCCGAAACCAACAACCTCATCAGCCGCAGAGAATTGGATTTTATGAAGGCTGGTAGCTACCTCATCAATGCCAGTCGTGGAAGTGTCATTGATATCCCGGCTCTGATTGACGCCATGCGCTCCGGCAAATTAGCTGGGGCCGCCCTAGATGTCTATCCGGCAGAACCGGGAGGAAACGGGGACTATTTTACCAATGAGCTCAACGCCTGGGCTGAAGATCTCCGAAGTCTCAAGAATATTATCTTGACACCACATATAGGAGGGAGCACTGAAGAAGCCCAAAGCGCGATTGGCATTGAAGTGAGCACGGCTTTAATACGTTATGTAAATGAGGGTACTACTTCGGGCGCGGTCAACATGCCTGAAGTCAAGCTACGGTCGTTGACCATGGATGAGCCAAATCATGTGCGGGTAATATACATTCACCGCAATATACCCGGTGTTCTGCGGGGAGGTGAGACTCAATGTAGTCATTATCCGCTTGAAATGATGCTTACGCCTTTAGTCAATGCAATTCTGGGCAATCACAATGTTGATAAACAGATGACGGACAGCAGAGGCGACGTAGGTGCAGACCATCTTGAAACAGGGTCATCATTGATGGGTCTCTAGGTTGCATATTTGATGGCTGATATTAGCGATGTTAACGTTGCGGTCATCAAAGATCTTTATCAAGGGCTAGAGAGCTTGAGTTGTACGAGGCTTCCATCTTTGTCATCGCTTTGACTTCCAATCTGCTGACCATGTTCAGCTCGAATCATGACGCGGGTATTGTACTGAACCTACAGTCTCCCGTCGCACTGGGATTTGGTCCTTTGCAACAAGGACATTCATATAAGGATCCGAGCTTTGTCACATGCACTTGGCCGCATCAGCGAAGAGATGCTTCTCGTTTACTTATGGCTGCCGGGCTGCCGTCAAATCCTTAGCGAGAGCTGTACGGAGTACGGATGACGCAAGCAGCAAAAGAAAGTCCGTTCCTTGCGTGCACAAATAATGGGGAAGGCTTCGGCGATCCAGCGTTGGAGCACCAATGAGTTGTTGGTGATAATGTAGACCATAGACAGAATTATAGACGCATGATAGAGTGCATAAAGAAGGGATCATTTACGCCGACTCACAAGATCTATCCTATGACGCTCTAAGGTGCCTATAAGCAGATGATAGTCCGGACACGGTTGTTGGTGTTTTTAGATCTGAAAAATGTAATAGGGGCTGAAACCCCTGCATTAGAATAAAGTACTTAACCTATTTAGCGGTGGTTTGAGCCCGCCGCCCGCTTAGAGAAAGGCAAACAACCCGAATGCGGGCTCCTCTCATACTTCGTACAATTTTCTATCAGCCATGAGACCTCTACCGGACACTTAAGAGCCTCCGTTGCTACCCTCGCTACAGCTCTCGACTATTTATAGCTTCGTCAGCAAAGTAAACACCTTTCTCCGCTTACCCTATTAACAACTACATCAATCTGGGAACGGGCGAGCATTGGTTCTCCACGCTGGCGGCCTTCAGGAGCTCCTCACTTTGAGGTGCTATGGCACATAACTACGATGTCGGGACACGGGTGTGGCAGCCCGATGCTACAGAAGGATGGGTTGCCTCGGAGGTGGAGTCGAAAATAATCGAAGGGGACAAGGTCAAGCTAGTGTTCCATCTGGCTAACGGGGAGGTAAGCGTCTTGCTCAGGAAATGGCTCACCTGGACATGGCTCACGTGTATGAATACAGTCAAGAACAATACGAACAACTGTGGCTGCACTTCAAGATGATAACAATGCCTCTCTTCCTCCCCTTATGAACCCTGCCGTACTCGAAGCTAGCGATGATCTTACTAACTTGTCGCATCTTAATGAGCCTGCCGGCATGTCCAGATTTAGTTGTTCTCCAAGAATGCCCGGCTAACACGTGGACAGTCCTTCAAGCCATCCGGTTACGCTATTCGCAAAAGGAGATATACACATATAGCGGTATTGTCCTCATCGCCACCAACCCATTTGCCAGGGTGGATTCGCTCTATGTGCCTGGTATGGTACAAGTTTATGCGGGCAAGCAAAGGTCCTCTCAGGCGCCCCACCTGTTCGCGATCGCTGAGGAGGCTTTTGCGTAAGTTGTCCTGGCACCAGTCGTCAAGTCTACATACTAAGCGGTTCAGGGACATGTTACGGGATAGCAAAAACCAGACCATTGTTGTCTCCGGTGAATCGGGGGCTGGCAAGACTGTCAGTGCCAAGTACATAATGAGATATTTTGCAACTCGAGAATCGCCTGACCAACCAGGGAAACGAGCCAAGGGCATTGCGGATGCAATGAGCGAAACAGAGGAACAAATCCTTGCGACCAATCCTGTCATGGAGGCCTTCGGCAATGCTAAAACTACCCGAAACGACAATTCTTCTCGATTTGGGAAATATATCGAGATCATGTTCGACACGAAGACAGAGATCATTGGTGCAAAGGTCAGGACCTACCTACTGGAACGTTCAAGGTTGGTCTTCCAGCCATTGAAGGAAAGGAACTACCATATCTTCTACCAGCTAGTAGCTGGCGCTTCAGAACCAGAACGGCAGGAGTGGGGTTTGCTCCCAGTCGAACATTTTGACTACCTCAATCAAGGCGGCGCCCCAGCCATAGACGGCGTGGACGATAAGTCAGACTTTGAAGCGACCCGGCAATCATTAACAACAATAGGAGTCAGTCAAGACAAGCAGGCCCAGATCTTTGGCCTACTCAGTGCTCTGCTTCATCTAGGGAATGTTAAGATCTCAGCCACAAGAACGGACTCGGTCCTTCCTTCCACTGAACCATCGCTCCTCAAAGCTTGCCAAATCCTTGGTGTCGATACTAGTGAATTTGCAAAATGGACCGTCAAGAAACAGCTAATTACGAGAGGGGAAAGAATAATGTCAAATCTTACCCAGCAGCAAGCGCTGGTGGTCCGGGACTCTGTTGCCAAGTTCATCTATTCCAGCCTATTCGATTGGTTAGTCGAAAGCATCAACAGTGGTCTAGCCACAGAGGAAGTCAGTAGGAGGGTTGCAACGTTCATCGGAGTTCTAGACATCTATGGATTTGAGCATTTTGCTAAAAATTCTTTTGAGCAATTCTGTATCAACTACGCCAACGAGAAATTACAGCAAGAGTTCAATCAGCATGTTTTCAAGTTGGAGCAAGAAGAGTATCTACGTGAGAAGATTGATTGGACTTTCATCGACTTCTCCGACAACCAGCCCTGCATTGATCTTATCGAGGCCAAACTCGGAGTCCTTGCCCTGCTAGATGAAGAGTCAAGGCTACCTATGGGATCTGATGAGCAATTTGTGACGAAATTGCATCACAACTTCGCGAGCGATAAATCGAAATACTACAAAAAGCCACGTTTCGGCAAGTCTGCCTTCACGGTATGCCACTACGCCATTGACGTGACCTACGAATCGGATGGCTTTATTGAGAAGAACAGGGACACGGTGCCTGATGAACACATGGAGATCCTTCGCCTTTCCACCAACGAATTCCTTGGCGAAGTCTTAGAGGCTGCTTCCGTAGTCCGAGAAAAGGAATCTGCATCGGCGTCAAATGCAAAAGCGGTGCCAATTCCTAACAGGAGAATGGGCGTCGCTGCTAATAGAAAGCCCACGCTTGGGGGAATCTTCAAATCGTCTCTTATTGAACTGATGCACACGATAAACTCGACAGAGGTGCATTATATTCGTTGCATCAAACCAAATGAGGGTAAAGAATCATGGAAGTTCGAAGGCCCAATGGTCTTGAGCCAATTGCGAGCTTGCGGTGTGCTAGAAACTGTGAGGATTAGTTGCGCAGGGTACCCTACTCGATGGACATACGAAGAGTTTGCGATGCGCTATTACATGCTGGTTCCCTCTCAGTCCTGGACTTTGGCGATCCGAGAGATGGCAAATGCGATTCTGAAGAAGGCACTCGGACAAGGCAGTAACAGGGGTCTTGACAAATACCAGCTAGGACTTACCAAGATATTCTTCCGTGCTGGTATGCTTGCCTTCCTTGAAAACCTGAGGACCACGAAACTCAACGAATGTGCCGTTATGATACAAAAGAATCTGCGCTGCAAATACTACAGAAGAAAGTACATCGAGGCTCGAAAATCTATTCTCCTCCTTCAAGCGTGGACTCGAGGGTATCAAGCTCGTCAACGCGCGGAAGAAGTGCGCCAGATCAAGGCTGCGACAGCTATACAGAAAGTCTGGAGAGGCCACAAGGACAGAAAGCGTTTCAATGAGGTACGGGCTAACATTATCATGCTCCAAGGAATCACCAAGGGATATCTTTGCAGAAGATGCATCATGGAGACAAGAGTTGGAAACGCGGTTGTTACAATACAACGATCGTGGCGGACACGGCGACAATTGCGCTCTTGGAGGCAATATCGCAAGAAGATTATCATCATCCAAAGCTTATGGCGCGGCAAGCAGGCACGACGTGGTTATAAAACATTACGAGAGGAGGCTAGAGATCTCAAGCAGATATCGTACAAGCTGGAGAACAAAGTTGTTGAATTGACTCAATCTTTGGGTGCTATGAAGCGCGAGAACAAGGCTTTGATAGCTCAAGCGGAAGGCTACGAGAACCAATTGAGGTCATGGAAGACACGGCATAATACCCTCGAAATCCGCTCGAAGGAGCTTCAAGTCGAGGCCAACCAAGCCGGTATTACCGCGGCTCGCCTGAATGCCATGGAGGAAGAGATGAAGAGGTTACAGCAAATATATGACGAATCAGCTGCGAATACAAAACGTTTGCAGGAAGAGGGGAAGAACCTGCGGGAGTCGCTCCGGACAACTAACATTGAGTTAGGAGATGCAAAGAGAGCTAGGAGTGACCATGAAAACGAAAAACTGTCGTTACGTCAACAGCTATCCGACCTTCAAGACCAATTGGATCTTGCTAAACGCGCAATCCCTGTGAATGGCGAAATGACCAATGGGCATGTCCCACAGCCTCAAACCAATGGCCTTATCAACCTCGTGTCTTCGAAGAAACCGAAGCGCAGGAGCGCTGGTGCGGAGAGGGTGGAGCCAGATCGTTTCAGCTCCGCTTATCACCCCCGTCCAAGTTCTATAGCCATCATGAGCACAAATGCCCACCGTGAGACCCTTTCCGGATCGAACTTAAGTCCCGTCTTAGATAATGTTGAATTTGAGCTGGAGAATCTGCTTTCAGACGAAGACGGGTTGAATGAAGAAGTCACTATGGGCTTGATTAAAAACTTGAAGATTCCAGCACCAAGCACGACGCCTACACCAACTGATAAAGAGGTCTTGTTTCCCGCCTACTTGATCAACCTCGTTACGTCTGAGATGTGGAATAATGGTTTTGTCAAGGAGTCGGAACGATTCCTCGCAAATGTGATGCAGTCGGTGCAGCAAGAGGTCATGCAACACGAAGGCGACGATGCCATCAATCCTGGCGCTTTCTGGCTCTCCAATGTTCACGAGATGCTCTCTTTTGTGTTTCTTGCTGAAGACTGGTACGAAGCACAGAAGACTGACAACTACGAGTACGATCGGCTCCTTGAGATAGTGAAGCACGACCTGGAGAGTCTGGAATTCAACATCTACCATACCTGGATGAAAGTGCTCAAGAAAAAGCTACAAAAAATGATAGTACCAGCAATCATCGAGTCGCAGTCCCTACCTGGATTTGTCACTAGTGAGAGCAACAGATTCCTCGGCAAGCTCCTTCAATCCAATAACACGCCAGCGTACAGTATGGACAACCTTCTGAGTCTATTGAACAATGCTTTCAAGGCTATGAAGTCCTATTATCTGGAAGACTCCATTATCACTCAGACGTTAACCGAGCTCTTGAGGCTCGTGGGTGTAACAGCGTTCAACGACCTGCTCATGCGCCGTAACTTCCTGTCCTGGAAGCGTGGCTTACAAATCAATTACAATATAACTCGGATTGAGGAATGGTGTAAAAGTCACGATATGCCCGAGGGCACTCTGCAACTCGAGCATCTCATGGTATGCGTGCCCGGTCCCACATAAACATCATAGCTAAACTCAATTTAGCAAGCAACAAAACTACTGCAGCTCAAGAAGGCTACCTTGAACGATATCGAAATCATCCAAGATATATGTTGGATGTGAGTATCCCAGTGGCCGCTCGGCTGAGGTTTTTACTGACGGTGTCCCTTGAGGCTGTCGCCAAACCAAATACAGAAGCTGCTCAACCAATACCTTGTAGCAGATTACGAGCAACCGATCAACGGCGACATCATGAAAGCGGTGGCGTCGAGGGTGACCGAGAAAGGCGATGTACTACTCCTGACTGCTGTGGACATGGAGGACAGCGGACCCTACGAGATCGCCGAGCCCCGGGTGATTACCGCTTTGGAAACATACACGCCATCCTGGCTGCAAACCCCTCGCCTCAAGCGTTTGGCGGAAATTGTGTCAGCACAGGCTGTTGCTCAACAAGAGAAGCTAGAATTCGAAGTACTGGAACCGCATGATATGAGGGAAGGCAATGGCCTTGCGGAAGGTAACGACATAGAGCCTGTGCCTGTGCCAGAGCCTGCGCCGGCGGCAGCAGCAGAGTAGTAGCAAAGTGGTCGAGGGGTGTGCTGGCGACGCCTGTGACGGTACCCATTTATCGATCTTCGTGTACCATATTTGGAGCATAATGGTGCGATTGCCTGGCTTCGCGCGTTGGATTTTAGCGGGTGCTTGATGATGTTTGCATTAACGATGTTGTGCTAGATGCTACCGCATGTTTGGCAAGCTTCACACTACCAAGTGCTATAGAGCGATGACGACGGCGCAAGTGAAAATCGGGTTCAATGAGCGATGGGGAGCATAGGGCCAGCAGGATGGTGAAAATTCCCCACAAAGGATTGCAAGCAGCAGTGTACTTTGCAATGTATTGTTGTACCATGTTAACAGGAAAATTATATGCTGGTGAGGGTGAGCGATGAAAGGCAAGAGGCGACGAATAATAAAGTAAATTTTACGTACGTGAGCTAGAACTAGGCCTTTTCCAGTACGTACCCTAGGCTCTAGCGTAGGCGTAGGCAATCTTCCACAACTACGCAGCTTCTCTTTTCATCACCAGCTCTACTCTGCTACTTAATACCTATACAATTTCTGTAGCACTCTGTTCAGCCGGCTTCGGTTTCCTTTCTTCCTTCTTTCCGCCATCAAAAGTTATGTCCTGATAAGTGCCAAGATCATGGACCTGTCTTACCTATCCATCGAAGCCATCGCCTTTTAGGGCTGGACACGTCCACACAATGCTTCCGCGTAACAAAGGTATTACTCTAATCCTTTGTCTCATCTCGCTCATCACCTTCATCGCTCGGCTTTCCTCCCGAAAGGGCGCGCCCGCCCCCGATTGGCTGCCCGCCTTCGATGTTCGCCCACTGAATGCATGTCCGGACAAATTAGACTGGCTGGCTGGCTTAAATCTCACCTATCCCATACGGTATGCCCACCGTGATGTCATCGTCAACCCGATTAGGGACCTCGAGCGCGCTTCGATCACCAAGCTTGATACTACCTTGTTCCCTGAATTTCAGACCATCGATCTGTCCGAAGACGTCAGTGTCTCATTGCAGCATTGCGAAAAGCCCTATCTTCTGAATGTGCCAGCCGTGGCCGAAAATTCTGGCGACGCGTCTCATATCATCTTCGGCGTCTCCACCACCCTCAAACGCCTAGATGCTTCTGTCCCTTCCCTTTTGCGATGGCTGCCCCATACCAACGCCAAGCTCTTCGTCATAGCCATCGAGTCTGAACAAATCGTAGAGTCCGAGGGTGTGGAGAGGGTCGACGCTGTGGCCGCGGATCCCCAGCAAAAGGCCGAACTACAGGCACGGATGCGTAGTCTTGGCATGGATGTCACTCTCGTCGAACCTCTTGAGCTACAGGACTCCTTCTCTACAAAGTACTTCTCACTCATCAAAATAATGTATAGCAGTCGCAACGATAAAACGAGATGGATTAGTCTTCTGGACGACGACACTTTCTTCCCTTCCCTACCTGCGCTTGTAGCCATGCTAGCTAAGTATGACACTAATCAGGAGCATTACGTCGGTGCCTTGTCCGAGATTTGGTGGGCTGTAGCACATTATGGTATGATGGGATTTGGTGGCGCTGGTATTTTCCTTTCCATGCCACTAGCAGAGATCATGAACAAGAATTACCGAAATTGTACTGAGGCTTCACACACAACCGCCGGAGATATTCGCATCATGGAATGTGTATATCTTCTGACGGAGACTAAACTAACATACGAACGGGATTTGCATCAGGTCGACATACATGCAGACCTATCGGGGGTTTTTGAAAGTGGCCATATGCCTTTGTCTCTTCACCATTGGAAAGCGGGAGCCGCAAGTTTGAGCGGGTACAACCTTCCAATCATGCATCTTGTGGCCGACGTCTGCGGTGACTGTTTCCTCCAACGCTGGCAGTTTGGTTCGGAAATGGTCCTCACTAATGGTTACTCGCTCGCGCTCTATCCCGAAGGCGCATTGAAAGGTACGGATATGGAGAAGGTGGAGGAAACGTGGGACGCGGTTCCGCCTGTCGAGAACTCTTTCAATTATGACACTGATCACTCGCTTGGGCCAACAAGACGAAAAATGTCACTAGAGAAAGAAAAGATCCAGTATGTGTTAATCGACTCTGCGGTCACTGAAGAGGGTGTGAGGCAGTCATACCTTCACCCAGGCGTGAACGGAGACATCGACAGCCTCTTGGAACTGTTCTGGAAGGAAGGCAAGAGGGCCAACGGTGGGGGCTAGCTCATACCATAGGGTGTGTATCCCTTGCGCATCAAAGCGACCCATTGAATGTATAGATGAGGGTGAACTGCACAATATTAGGGTTCAATGTATGGACATATTCAGCACACTGACGAGGACTCTCGAGCCGCGGCGGAGTATGTACTTACTTGTGAAGAAAGGCTTCTGAGGCCATCTACGGCAGCATCGTAGTTTGTCACATCGGCGTCAGGTAGTATCCAAGCTCTCAGCGTTCCCAGGGGCGTTAAAAGTTGAAGTCGCCATGGCTGGATCGGGAGAAGAAACCGGTATATTTGGCGTACGCATTTATGCCGAACCCGTTCCTTGTTTATACCCGGTTGTACAATTCGATAGTGGGGTTGACAAGAGATGCGGGATTGGACGAAGAATAGATGGAGGCAGACGTGTACATATCTGTTGAATGATTTCTTAAAACAAAGAAAAGCCATGAATGTTTAGATGGTGCTTGACGATGCAGCTACTTGTAAAGCCAGAGCAACAAATAGGAGCCAGGCCAGTACATGCAACAAGAAAACAACCCGTATTTCGATGGCGCAAAGAGCATGAAGCAGATTCCGCCAGCTTACCACACGACAAAAAACATCGAGTATTCCATTAGGTTGCGCCTTGAGCTCTGCCTTGTGCGACAATGTCACTTCAACACCTCAATTTCATTACCAGCAACAAGAACAAGCTTGCCGAAGTCAAAGCTATTCTAGGCGATGTTGTGCGTCTACAAAGCCAGTCTCTCGACTTGACCGAAATCCAAGGCACTATCGAAGATATATCAATCGACAAATGCCGCAGGGCTGCAGCAATTGTAGGTTTCTCGATACTATTCACGGCTACGTTTCAACTTTTGCAACGTGCTAAAGACTGGAAGACTGGAGGACCGGTTTTGACAGAGGATACGTGTCTTTGCTTCAATGCATTGAAAGAGCTGCCGGGTCCCTATATGTAAGTATCTCACTCACTTGCAACGTCACCAAACATGCTTAGCGAGGCCTTCTGTCGCAGCAAGTGGTTCCTTCAAGCACTTGGCCATGAAGGTTTGAACAATCTCCTCGTGGCATACAAAGACAAGGGCGCCCAAGCCGTCTGCACTTTTGCCTACTGTTCCGGACCTGGCCATGAGCCCATTGTCTTCGAGGGGCGAGTCACTGTGAGCTGCAAGTTGCCCCCGGCTCGAATCACCACTGAACCGTGCAAAGGGCAAGATAGTACCCGCTCGCGGTTCTACCAACTTTGGTACTTCGTTCTTCCACGCGTGTTCGTTCTGGACTGACCGGTGCAGGCTGGGATCCCATCTTCGAATACGACGGCGAGACGTATGCCGAAATGGACAAAGCGAAGAAGAATACGCTGTCTCATCGAGCCATTGCCTTGTCAAAGCTCAAGCACTGGCTCCAGGCTCAGTAGTCACGTCCGTATACGTCAACTACGCCGCCATTGTGCAGCTTCGAATTCAGACTGCATCTTCAAGTTGATCTTGCTTCCAATCCTTGATCCACGTCTCAATCCTTCCCAAATTACCCTCGATGTCATCCGTGTCATCGCTCCAAAGCTCTACAACAAGATCCCCGTTATATGCTTCTCGAGCTTCATGCAATAGCACCTCCATAATCTCGGAGTCCAGATTTTCTTGCAGCTTCTGCTCCGGGTAGTTCCTTGCCTTGAGCCTGTCGTACAGCTTCGTAGAGTCCGTCCGTAGCACGACAACAAGATCAATCCAACTTTGGGGAAAGAGGTCGCACGCATGCCAGTCAATTATGTAGCCTCCCTGAGGAAGCTCATCTTCTAAGGAATCGAGCAGCTGGCATGTTGGTCAGCTCTGGCATCTCGGAGTGGCTAGTTTGGCGAACCTTGTCCTCATCGACGATCCAGCTTGCGTATTCTTCGTCCCAGCCGTTATGGCAGCCACGATCTTTGACGATCTGGTTGATGGATAGGTGCTTCAGTCCAGTGTTGGCAGCCAGGACATAACAGTGGCTTGTTTTGCCCACTCCGGGCGTACCGGTGACTATAATGTTGGGTTGCGTCCTAGGCATCACTGAAGTACGCAGAGAGAAGGAGAAAGAACGCCAAGCCTCGATGGAGCTGGTACCGCCAAGCAATAATGTTCTTCGACCTTTATCGTGACTGATTTAGTCATCTACTTGTACGCATTGCTTTCAAAATACAAAAATATCTTTGAATCCGGAATATATTTTCGTTGAACTTAACCAGTTTATTGGGGCTCGATATCAGAATGGGCCAGCTCAAGGCCAAGTCCATCGCTGGCAAACTAGTCAAATCGATCCCTAATCTGGAAAGCATGTCTTGTAAATCACCCTCCAATGCTTCATTTCACTTACAGTTATTGCCTGCTCTACTCGATTCATCAGCGATAGAAAGTATAAGTCGAACCCCTCCTGTCATGGCATCAGTAGAGACAAGCTCAAACCTGCCGCAGTTCCATACTAGTTGCCCTCTTTCGGTCACTTGCTGCCTTACCCATCAACCCTGACCGCTGCCTGCAAAGCTGCTGGTGCGTTGGACATTATCTGTTACTCTTGATTAAACAAGGCATAATCCTGCTGCAGCCAACATCACCTGCCGCAATTTGTCACTCAAGTTCTCCGGCTCCAAGTATCACAAAACCTTGAAACCATTGCCAATCGCATCTCTTTTGAGGGACAGAGCAACGTTATTGGCATGGGCCTGCTGCGCTGATCTCTTTTTATCAACGTTTTTGGTGCAGATAAAAGGCAAAACAGGAGCACTTGAGAGCGTTTAGCGATGTCCACGCCCACTGATTGCATCAGCTTGCAAGCGCAACGACACTTTGTACAAAGGACCTTAAAACCTTGAGTATAGGCGAATTTGCCTGCTGCCTGCCCAGCGCACGCATTTCGGGTAGCCTGACTCCCAGTGATGGAACACGCCAAGGCAAAAGACGTCTGCCATAGTCTCTTTGCCTTTGGTAGACCTAAGGGCCAGACTTCGGCCAAGCTGTTGAAACATACTTTATATACCGAAATAGCGAACCTTGATCATCTACTTTTTGACAAGATCTCTCTTTGGTGAAATAGGTAGCACTCGTCGTCTCGCGATCCCACAGGGTTGTTTGCCCTAACATCTTGCATAGCCGGCCTACTCAAATGATATGATGATCCTAACAGTACAATGTGTCTGCTGAATAGAATCCATGTGCACAACGGAGACTGTTTTACCTAATCCTGAACGCGATGGTGAAAGCCCGCCTCGCTATGCTACGCTATGCTATGCTATGCTTTGCTAATCAATGTGTGTAACATTACTCATTTCGTATCACAGCGGTAGAACAGAGGAATTTCACCGATGCGACATAAAGGCTTCTGCAAAGCTTTCGACATCCATTCACAAGCCACACCATCCTGCTCTTTCTGGTGCTAAAGGTGATGCTAGCCTATCCTCACGATCAATTTTGGCTCGCACCAATGGACTTGACACTTACCTTAAGATCTCAAAAGTCGAGTACTTGCCAAGGTAGGATGATCCTCTGCGATAGGCCTTAAGTAGTTTCTCAGGTGCGGCTGTACGGAATTGAACTCCGATGAGGCGGCTGACGCCTGGAGACGGCTTGAACATTGGGTCGAGGACCAGCAAATTGCAAGATCCATTATTCCGCCTCTCAAAGCCCACGATGGTCATTGAATGGCCTGTGTAGAATAAGCAAGCAGCTACCATGTAGATCAAACTTACTTAAGGTGGGTATTACCTGGGTGCTGGAAATAGATAGGAGGCAGTGAGGTTCGGAGAACTTTATGCGACGACTTTGGCGGTAGACACGATGCAAGAAAATAGCGTTCAACGGCTTCCAGCAGGCGTTCATGCGTTGGTAGCTCTTTACCCTCATTGAAGGCATCCGCTGAGCATCTACAAAGTCAATTAGCGGGATGGAATTTAGTTGGACGTGATGAAGCCTCCTACTCAATGCCTAAGTTCTGTAGTAGCGCTTGAGCCTGAGGGTATTTAGCGAGATGATGTGGCAGCGTCTGTGGGAGCTCACCTCCGGAGTGCCGATATACTTCCTGGTTCCTCGAATGCCTCCTGTCTCGATTCGACCGAGTGAGTTGAAACCTCGATCCCACGCACTTTCGATCATGTCTTGGATTTGAATAATGGAGGGAAGGCTCCCTTGAAAATTTTGATATCCCTGTGAGCGCGCGTCCCGAATGTAAGACAACATCATCTGTATGTTTCTATAGCCACAGAAGCCACCTTCCTTTGCCAACTTGACGACATGCGTCACGTCAGAATGGCAAAGATAGGCCCTGGAAACGACAGGGTCCTGCTCACAGAGTTGCGCAATGACTGGGATGACGCCTCGGACTTCATTGGCAACATTTTCCGTTTGCAACAGTCGCCCATCTGGCGTGATTTGATTGGTGACCTTGACTTTCGCGCCAATTTCAAGCTCCTTGCGTAGCCAGTCTGGCATTTTTTCTTCGTGAGCATGAGGCCCTAGCTCAGCTCTCTGTTTGAATCGTTAGCAATACACTTACAATTAATGCTACTCCCGTCACCTACACCCAGTCTTCGAGGGACTCTGTTCCGAGCGGCTTGGGAAAGCTTCCAGGATGGCGGCGAGGTTGAGTGGCGTAGAACATCGATAAGATCTCGAACAGCGGTACTGCTCTTTCGACTTGAGCTACGGTGTGGACGCTCTGGCCCAGATCTGATTGGAACAGGTCGACTCGGGCCAGATGTTACAATGTGGAGAGGAACAGGTGAAGGGAACCCCATTTGAGGAGACGAGGCTCTACCGCGATGAAGAGTAGACTCCGGCGCAGCTGCATTAGCTGGAAGTCTTGACCTTTCATCGAGCCCCATGCCTTCAGCATGGTGCATCTCCAAATGGCTTTCAAATTCCGTGAGAAGACAAAACTCGCCACACTGGCATTCGATGTACCCGAAGGAACTGTCACTCGCACCTTCCATTTCTTCGGCAGGAGGCCCAACTTGGTGTAGGAGCTCCTCTCTAACAGCAAAGGGCGAGGGCTGGCCACCTTCAGGATGTATGGTCTCAACGTGCTGTAGAAGGAAGGTGTGATCATGATCAGTGAAATCACAAAACGGGCAGTCTAAGAGCTCGCCTGTCTTCATTTTGACAATTGTAAAAAGAACAACACAGACCGAGGACGCTTGGGTGTGATGTCAGAAGTTAGGCTCCGGAAGGTTTGTTTGGATTTGAAATAGTATTAGGTGTATCAAGAAGCAGCTGACTGCTGAATTCGAACACATGATCATGATAATCCGTCAGGTTGACTGGCTATTCGGTGTTGAGAGATGGTCGAGGCTAGGCAAGAATGATAAATCAATATAATCATCACCGTCATAGTCTTGAGAGCAACAGGTCAAGCAAAGAGAGTGTAAGAAGTGGAAGAAGTAGATGATGCTAAGCTTTCTAACCTTAATGCTGCCGGCTGCGCATGGCACTTCAGGCAGCCTTGCAGGGTGCAAAAAGAGTACTGGGCTCCTAAGGTCGAGTACAGTAAACCTTGGCTATAACGAATTGGTTTTTCCATAGGGAGTGTTCGTTACAAACAAGTATTCGTTACGCAGAGACTTGCTTGAATTTCTATGTAAAATACGCCAAAATTGAAGCCTATTACTTCTTAGAGACCTCCCGTGTACGAATGTCTCTCTCATATCTATTTAGACGACTAATTAAAACCTCGTCGCCGTCGGCCTACTGTTTCTCGTAGAATTATAGCCGCTTCAACAGCTATAGAGTTTCATTTGACTTAATTAAAAACTTCGAAATATTCTCTTTATTAATCTCGTATATTCGTTTATCACTCTAACTATAAGTCTTCGCGATAATATTTACGAGATTATTATCGATATTATTAATATTCTCGTTCTTTGAATTTAAGAATTATATAATATTTATAATTAATTTAAATCGTTATTAAGTAGTAAGAGTCTTAATATTAATCTTAATTTAACTTAGCGTATTATTATAGATTCTCGTATTTACGGGTCGGAAAGGTGTGGTATTTGTTGAACATAGTCGTTTTTAACTTTTTTTTAACTTTTTTTAAAAAATTATATCTTTTTAATCTATTTATAGAATT
>JANQBS010000255.1:0-55511 GCA_033085395.1 Xanthoparmelia taractica | reverse complement strand
TATAATTTTTTAAAAAAAGTTGAAAAAAAGTTGAAAACGACTATGTTCAACAGATACCACACCTTTCCGACCCGTAAATCCAGGGATAGATTAAGCGTATATCCAGACATATTACAAAGATTAATCGCCTTCGAGAAGATAATAAGTATCGAGAAGATCGTGAGAGAGGTAATATACGTTAATATAACTTAGGGGAGCGAGTGAATGCGTATATTCGTAGTTATATAAAGCATAATCAATTAAATAAATGAGGATATTCAAAAGTATGGAGAATGCCAAGAATGCCAAGAGGCCCAGGACTTTCTGTGCCGATCTCCGTACGAGAGACGTAATTATCTAGAATTATTCTTAGTGACGAATTTTAGATAGTAGAAAATAATAAGAGTAGTTCAAGCCGAGACTAAGAAAGTTCTTTTAGGCTCTTATCTACTGCGTCTTCATACTAGTCTTTAGTGCTCTCTCGATACTCTCCCTTACTCCCTTCTGCTCTCTCTCTACTCCCTCTCTGCTCCCTCTCTACTCGCTCTAAAGCGGCCTTACTCACTTTCCCATCCCGGAACGGCAATCCCAAATCCTAAGTTCGGGGTAGATATAATGAATATATATATATGTGTGTGCATGTGTACTCGTGGAGTTGTTGAAGAAGATGAGCCAGGCTACTTGCCGATTATATATGTACAAGCTATCTAACATCTATTTCATTTCGCCATTCCCAGACCTTGGACAGGATACGATCGACCACATGAGATATCCGAAATGATTTATGTATGAGAAGCCAACACCAGGCAACACTAAACACAAGCCGATAGTCAATGCCAATAGCCAACTGCGGATCCTACCCATTCTTTTCAACTAAACAACGTTATCCCTAGGTGAATGTGGTGGTATCTTAGAAGTCCCCAGCACCTCGCTCATAATAGTACGCGTAAAAACGGACATGTATACAGGTAAAAGAGTGGATTAAGTGCGCGAGCGACTGCGCTGGCCTGCGTTTCGTCAAAGTCGTACCAAACCTTTCCAGTCGCTTTGAAATTAGATGTATTCGGTGTTTCGTAACAAGACGGTGACGTTTCATCGTTCGTAGACTCTCGTGAAGGTTTGCTGATTATGTAGAGGTCGGTGTCAGAACGCCGACAACGTTGCTCCCACTCGACTTGCGGGATGTATTAGGGCCTTCAATAGAGCTAGCATGCGTACTCGGCTGCGAGCCGCTCTGCGGAGACTGTGCGGCGCCAGTCGAAAGTGGTGGTGTTGGGCCTACAGAAGTGTCGATAGCTGGGGGTGGAATACGGCCATCTCCCATCTGTGGAGGGAACGGAGCGCAATATATGAGCTTCTCGATGGCAGCGATCTGTTTGCCGTATGAGAACCGCTTGAGAAGAGCCAATTGAGCTTTGGTCAGCTCAACAAAGTCATCCCATTCGGAGCCTTTGAGGACTTTCAGAAGCTTTTCTGCTCGGCCATCAGCATTTCTCCAATCGAAGCGTAGAGGATGCTTACGGATCACGTAATTGCCATATTGATCCGTGATCAATATCTGGAGAGGACTTTGACCTTTGTCGTTGACCGCAGTCATAGTAGCAACTATTCTCTGCCTTTCCTCCTTCGAGCCGGATTCGATACTGTCTTCCACGACATTGCTAGCAAATTTGTGCTTGGAGAAATTGACCAGCTGGGAAGTCACAAGAGCAATGGTCCTACCCCGGTCCTCCTCTAAGCCATGCTCGATGATGTGTTGCATCACGTAATTGCCGTACTGGTCGACAATGAGCGAGGCAGCTGAGGCGTGGACTTCTTGAAGCACTGCCGTGCGAGTATGCTCCTCGCAATACTCCAGCATGCGCTGTATGACCCGGCAGCCGTACTGGTGGGTCGCCAATTCTTGCACGTGACCGGTAAAGGAGTTGATGATGAATTGAATATGTTCAGCGGGTATTCTTTCGAAGGCTTTCTGGACCACATGGTTTCCGTTTTGATCCTTGACGCATTTGAGAACGTTGTTCTGGAGTTCCCCAATCAGCTGCGCTTGTTGGTCCGTCAGGATGTGTTCTAGAGCCTGCGCAGATTAGTAGATAGCAGAGTCAGGACGTTCAATGGGACTAACCTTCTGCACTACACGGCAACCGTACATTTGGCAAGATAGTACCACAACATGACCTTTCATTTGGTTGGCCAGGCCTCTTTTTTGTGATTGATTGCCGTGCTCGAAGAACTTCTGTATCACATAGTTACCGAAGACATCGGTCATCAGCTGTACCGTATTCGTCATCAATTCTCGGTAGACTTGGTCTTTTTCGTCGCTGTTGGCTGTCTCAAGCTCTCGTTGAATGAAACGAGCACCATACTGGTCGCCGCTAAATTCCACAATGTGATGGTAGATGTCCTATGGCTCGTTAGGAAGTGCGCTCGTTCATTCCTAGGTATTGACCGACCTTGAGTTCGTTGATGCGTTTGTTGGGCTTGTTCATGGTGTCTTTGAACTCTCTCATCAACTGACTTTGATCGACGTCGTGATCTCGTGCAGGTCCCTTGGGAACGTTTGGCGCGGTCAATAGATTGGGCGCGGGAGGCATAGGGTAGTAAGAGTGGAGCTGATTCATTGGCATGCCGCTCCGAGGGTAGAACTCGTACGGATTCAAGTGTGGGTACTGATTCCGGAACTGCGCAAAATTTGGCGGAGGAACCATGTAGCCTTGTTGCTCTTGTTGTAAACCACGAAGCCTACGATCCAACATGGCAGTTGAGACATTGTTGTTGTAGCCGCCACGTGCAGGGCCGCGCTGTTGGTATGGTGGCGGCGTTCCAGCGTTTGAGTAGAAGGGGCTGTGATGATGACTATGGCGGGCATCGCTGTTGCTCGGCGAGTGCGAGTATCGTGAGGCCAAAGGTATGGCTCGATGGTTGTTGGCTTGAGACATCATGGAACCGGACCCACTGCCAGCGGGCGAAAACTGATCTTGATGGCTTTGATACCCTCCATCATCTCGGCTATTCCAGACATCATTGCCGTTGGGCATAAAATCTTGAGGGAACCCATTCGTGCCATTGATGAATTGGATTGAACCGCCATTCAACGCATCTTTCTGCGCAGCAAGCCCAGGCTGTTGGTTTTCCTGCCCCATATTGAGCTTGTCAAAGTCCCCCATGATGTGGTCAAGCTGTGTCGGACTCAATTGCTCTGAGTACTTCTGCCTGGAGGTACCAGTGGGGAGCAAGTACGGCGGAGCTTGAGCAGAAAGGTTGGGGCGATGTGGGATATTGGACGTGTTGGATGTGTTATTTCGGAGATACTGATTGTTTGTTACGTCGCCACGGGCGCGTGTTGAGTTCATTGTGTATTCAGTCTCACCATGTGACGGTGGTATACTGCCGCTGCGGGATGCCGCGCTACTGTTATACCCAGACATGGTATTGTTGATGAACGGTGGTCGGGCAGGTTGCATGCTAAACCCAATATCAGTTCCCTCAAAAGCCATCTTTCTTTGCGTATATCTATCTTCCTCATCGCTATTATGTCTTGATGTGCGGCTGATGTTATTGGAATCAAATGCACCAGAAGCTACGAAACTGCCCGAAGTCGGGTCCAGGAAGCTCTTCTGCGAGGACCTGCTGGAGATTGAGGTAGGTGGCTGTTGTATAGAAAAGTACGAGGGATTGACGGAGTTGGATTCTGGAAACGCTTGAGGAATCAGTTGATTACTATGTTGGCGACTGATGGGAGAGGTATTCGAATGATTTGTGTGCACTCGTGAGAGGTTCGGCGAAGTGTCGTCAATAGATTTCCATGACCCGTGGCGCGAATTGAAGCTGTCCGATTCGGAAGAAGGCAGCAAGGACTTAGACCCAGTCACGACTTCAGAGGTGCCGGATGCGAGAAGCTCATCTTTCCACACATATATCAGCATCTGTACAAAGGTACAACAAGGACCGTTTGACTGACTTTGCGCTCGTCCATTATCTTGTAGCCCACTCTTCATTCCACTTCCAATCGCACTGCCCGAGGACCAGATGTCACCGTTCCAGCCGCCAGCTCCATTGCCAAACCCTGAACCGAATGCTTTGTTGGCCGCTCGTGGCTGCTCGTTATTGGATGTACCTGTCCCCAACCCAAAAGGCCCGAGGCGAGTGTTCCTGGCTTGCTGCAGAAAGCGTCAGCCTGGAGGATACGTCGTCAATATTGATCGCAGCCCGTAAGACGTACCGCTGAGGTCATTGTCCGGCTTTTTCTATCGATCTGAGGGTGGTATACGCAAGGCCGATGCAAGGAGGTGCGGAGGAAGGATATATTGTGTAGAGGTAGGGTTCATGCATCCGTCACCGAGAGGCACTTTATACAAGAGGGCCAAGTATGTATGATGATAGAGTATTACTAGAGCAGTAGAGGCGAAAGTTAGTCTTGAGGCAAGCTAGAGGAGCTTGTCTCGATCTGGGTGGAGAGGAGAGACAAGACTTACACAGGAGATGCTCGGCCTGAGAGAGGTGATGGAAGGTCCAATATACAGGTGGGTGAAGAAGGGGAGGAAGATTTGGAATGGATTCCTCTGGATTAATATAAAAAAGAAGATAAGAGGAAGTAAGGTGTCGGGCGACCCCTTCGTCGGAAGTACGAATTGAATGTCTTTGGAATCAGCAGGCAGCCGACCAGTGATTGTAGGCAATTCGAAGGAACCCCGCACCAGGCACAGGCATCCAGTGGCTTTCACCGCCAATTGCCCACATAGAGACTCTGGAATGAAGGAATCTTCTCTTGATGGTTTTGAAGGGTTGGCGGAAAAACGAAGGTGGAGTCCAAAGATTGAGGCAAGGGGAGTTGCGCAGGCTGTGCGCGTGAGGAATGTTTCGGGAGATTTTTGGGGGCAGCTCGTGTCGGTAAAAAAGATCGGCTTTAAAAGGGGGGGGGGGGAAAGGAATGGGCGACAAGGTAAAGAAGAAGGAGAATAAGTTGTGGAGGATATATAAAAACGATGAGTTCCCCCAAGTCGTTTAAAAAGGACTGTGAATATAGAGAGAGAGTGTGTGAGTACTTTTGAATGTGGATTGAAAATATAATACCGTACACACTTTTGTACTACAAAAGAATCAAACGTTTATGACACAGATGAGTTTCTGGGTTGGGCGTCTTTTAGACTGAGGACTAAGCCCAAAGGATGCTAAGCCCCCCAGGGTCCACACTGCTGGCGCCCACGCTTAGCCTGCAATTGCATCGTTTTCACGGGCGGAACTATCCTCTTCCCCGGGGATGCCCCGGGCATGTCGTCCCCCCCAAAAATAGGGCTGCCCAGGGGTTTGGTTTTTGGCATTCATCCCTCCCACTCCTTAAAGTCAAGTCCTGTCTTTTCCCATTTCCTGTCTTTTCACTTTACTTGCTATGTCTGTCTTTGTATGAATATTCTCATCCAAAAAAAAAAAAAGAACAGGGTTGGAGGATAGAATCGCCAAGTGATCGAATACGAGTTTCCCACTTCCCCAGAGAACTGGGGGAAAGACATATAGAAGTACGTAGTCCAATGCAGGTCAGCCAATGGTGGAAAGACCATGATTGGCTATCCTTGCTTCAATCCCATCAAACCGTTAGCCCTCCCTTATTCGTCCCGTTTCCCCTACTGCAGCTAGCCCTACCAGATTCAGGGGACTTTTTCGTCCTGCCCCATCAACTTTTCAAGCAATAATAGGTAATTGTTCCTTCGCACCAAAATGCACACCCGTAGATACATTATCGATGCAGGCCATAATCCGTCCACGCGACCGATGCTTTGCCCTTCGGGGAATTGGGTATGAGCGCTGGTTGTTCCCTCCGCACTGCGCAGGCTTTCTGGCTTGGTGAATATTCGTGCATCTTCAGGGGAAGCCCGGTGGAAGAAGTAGTGCCAGAATATGATGTATCGGATTTCCTGGGAGCGTGGTCGACATCTCGCTGTCAGATAGATGGCGCAGATGGTGACTCTTGATTCGCCTCTTGGCAATTGCTTTGATAGAAAGCTGCGCGTGTAGAAGTAAGTATGTAGGAGTAATCCATTTCTTTTACTCCTGTAGGCGTCATTGAATGACCCGAAGCCCTGGTTCCTTTGACCGTGGACAAAGAAGGCTTTTTGCCACTGTTCTTATCCTTACCAAGTACCTAGGTACCGATTGTACTTACTCGCATGGAAGTATCATTATTGGTATCCTTGGTAATTGAAGGTAGAGGAATGACATGCATCTTCTTCTATAGGGAAGAAGGTCCATCGCGGGAATGAAATTATCGACTGTAAGGTATGAGATTGTGAAGCTTATGAAAATTGAAGCTTGTCTTTTTTCGACTCTACTATCATTCTAAGCGCCGCGGATAGAGATTAATTATTTATTACTAAGCAAGTAAATTGCCTGTTTTGTTCATGCCAAGCTAAATGTTTTAGCAGACAAATCTTAGCAACCGAAAGGCCTCTCTCAATCCACCTCCTGACTGAACTTCTTTCTTCCATTCTACTACTCTTTACATCTTCTTCTTTTCCAGCCAAACAATCAACAACCACCACCGAGACGTGCAGGTAGCAGCTTCATTCCTTTAGCTGTTACTCTGCTTTACCTTCCTTCTTTCTTTCCTCTACTTCTTCTTCAAACCGTCTTAATTGGAGGACCACTTTCCCCCATTCCCCACCTGCCCCTCCAAATCTTTAGCGTGATTCGATGGTATGTTGCTGCACGACCACGTCAATAAAAGGGATTTCTCGGAACTCTGACCTCAACAAACTCCAGAACTGCTACAATTACACTAACCATCACTCTCATTACCATCATCCAATCCCAATTACGCTCGTTAATCGAATCGCAATTCATACCCTCGTTCAACAATGGCCGTCATCACCAGACTCGTCGTCCGAGACGACTCGAGCAGCAGCACCACCGCCATGACCCCAACAATGATGAAACTTCTTATCGCTCTTATCGTCCTCATCTTTTTCGCCATCTGCCTCGTCGGTGGTCTCTTCATACTCCGCGCTCGCCGAAGGGCCAAGCAGATTGAGAAACTCACAGACCTCCCATTCCACGCCAGCCATTCCTCCCCAAAATCCTCCAATCATCGCCGCCTAACAGTCACCACCGCTCCATACTCTCGTCACTCCAAATCCGCCAATATCTACAGTGAGAAGGAGATCTTAGTTGACGAGCCGTCGCAACCAAGCTCCCCTTCAAGTCCGGTGCCAGAGATCCGCATCACTTTCCCTGAGGAGGAGGATGAAGCCGGGAAGAGCAAGTCTGGACGCGTGGTGATAGTCCGCATCAGCGAGACAGGAGGGTTGGGACTGGAGCCGTACAGCGACCAACACTTGCCAGCATACCAGCAATCAGACACGGAGAGGTTCCAGTCTCTGGATCTGGATAGGTTGGGTGGCTTGAAGGAGGTGGAGCGGGACGAGAAGATCTAATGCGCTGGACCGGGGAGGAAAGAGACCGGCCACGATCTGCAACCGCTGCTTTTACATCTGGCACGCATGATCGTGCCCATCTGTCAACCGAGTGACGACGACGACGGCTCTTTGCGAAGAACCCTAATGAGAGTCCGCCACATTCCTACCGTCAATGCTGCTGCGCTGATATGATAGAACCTTTTCTAACTTTCAATGGCTCTGTACTTGGGTACATCGCCAGGAGCTTTCCCTTCTGGCTTCACACGGCAGGAAGTTACAGCTCGTGAGCCTTTATACTTTACACTTCAGCACAGCGGCACTTCTTAATGTATTTACTTAATTCAACCTTTCATGAGTCTCCATTGACGTCTGTGCGGATGCCTGATACATCCGGCCACATGCTGAAGCCTATGGCAAAGTGACCCAGTCCTTCAAACCTGTACTCATACCATCGCTCATCGTTCAATCTGTCCGAGTGTCATGGGTCGGTTGCTAGAAGTCATCGAGGTATTTGCGTCCAAACACTGGGTGCCTTTATGGAGAGGGATACCAAGGCGGTCCTCTACCAAAAGAATAGGATTACTTGCCCTATTTAACTCACATGAGCCCTACATCTTGAATTAATGTAACCTAATAAGCGCCGTAAGTTGTAAGCAATCAAGCACGTCGGGCCAAATACTAGAATGAATGTTTTAGAGAGCATCAGTTCCTCAACTTTCTTTTCCCGACTTCTTGAGCTTCGTGAACTACAATGAGGTTCAAAGCCTCAATCAGGAATATCAGTACCTTTAATAGTAAGCATAAATTATCTCCGTAATCGCAAAGCCTTGCTAACGTCTTTCTCCCCAGGACTAACCGCGTCTCTCTCATCTCTAGGCAAAGATGTCTGGCTCCAGCTCAACAATGAGCAATTGCGCTTCACCGTTGTCCCAGAGCAAGGCAGTCAAGTGTGGGCGTACGTCCGACGTCCTTCAACCTGCCTGACGTGAAGGATGGCCTGACCTCGATCTAGGGTTCTTGCTATAGTGAGCCCCACATCCCATCCTCTCCAAAGCGCCCCGCCCTCCCCCCCCCAATTGACTCGGTGCGGTTAGGACACAATCTTTGAAACCTACACCATCCAGTCCGCCGTCGAAAACAACACCATAAACCTCCGCATACCCCTCGCACCTCTCCAACGCGCTCTTCGTTCCGCTCTTACCGCCTCCTCTGCCTCCATCCGTTTGACCAAAAAAGATAACATACCCCTGCTTTCCCTGACCATCAT
Source organism: Xanthoparmelia taractica (assembly GCA_033085395.1). Classification (NCBI taxonomy): domain Eukaryota; kingdom Fungi; phylum Ascomycota; class Lecanoromycetes; order Lecanorales; family Parmeliaceae; genus Xanthoparmelia; species Xanthoparmelia taractica. Next base: position 46,856 of record JANQBS010000255.1, on the reverse strand, counting down.
AACCAACAGCCTCCCCTCCTCGCGACCCTACACATCCATTACAACCACAACCTCCAACCCAGAAAATGCAGCTTTCCCACTCGATGACGCCCACACCAACAATGACTCCTTCGGTGACCCAAATCCTGCCTTCTTCCCACACGACCGAGAGACGACGATTACGCAAGACATACCTGTCATGGTCCTCGCCGCTGCAACCGTAGCGAGTATACATGAGCCCCAATGTCCCCAACCGGATGTTCACATCATACTGCCGTCCCTCCTCCAACTTAAAGCCATATCCGAACGCTTCACAAAGCTCGCCCTTTCCACCTCCACATCCACCAGCAACCGTGGTCGCGTGTCCGACGCGCCAGCCTCTCAGTCCCGGCTCATACTGTCAGCGAATGCGCATGGTGTGCTAAGAGTGGGCCTAGAGACGCCGAGCCTGACAATCGAGAGCAAGTGGGAAGGATTGGTGAATCCGGAATTGGACCCCGAGCAGGTTGAGGGTGGGGAGGAGGGTGTAAGGGGGCACGCGAGCACGAGGATGAAGGAGAAGGAGGGGGAAGAGGCGTGGAGTGTCGTAAGAGTGGAGGGGAGGGACTGGGGAAGGGTCCTTGGAGTGGGGAGGCTGGGAGGGCGTGTAATCGCTTGTAAATATACCTGACCCGGCTACCCTCTAATACAAACGGCTAAATCCTCAATCCGCAGGTTTCTGCCACGAGCACGCCCTAATTCTCTACGTCTATCTCTCAGAGGACGATACCGAGTCCGTCCTGACGGTGTGTCTACTTCTTCCCTGAGCCACTTGGCCAGCATGCCCTGCATATTTACTAACGAAAGCGTTCAATGGCAGTACTACATAGCATCTTACAGCGCTTGATACCCCTCTTGATTTTCTCTACCGGTTGCAGAATCCGCTCAGATAGATACCAATCGCTTGATCGCGCCTACCCTCCGCCGCATCCAATGGATCTTGCATTCACTTTCTAAGCCCCTACTACCCATATCGAAAAACCCTCACGCGTAGCCAGCAAATACCACACCTTGCCCCCCTTACCTTACCCCCTTCCTTCCCCCAAGCTTATCCCCTACGACCCCCCCTCTCTTCCCTCTTCTTCTCTTTTCTCTTCTGCTCCTCACCTCTCCCCTCTTCCTTTCTCCCCCCAAGCAACCCCTTCCCTCCCCCATCTCACCGCCCCCTTTCCACATCACCATCCACCCCCACATCATCTATACCACACCCAGAAAACCAAAGTCCCCTCCTTTCCTCCCTACCTACCTAAGCCAGCGACCATAGTATCCACAATATATCTGCTCGTGAGTGCCGTAGGTTTCTTTGCAGCCGCGGTGCCGGCCGGAAAGGGGGTAAAAGGTGTGAAATGATGCTGGCACGCTCTGCTCTGCTCTGGTCTAAGCCGTAGGTTTATGTAGGTGTAGGTGTAACTTGTAAGCGCTTCTTGTAGCTCTAAGGTACCCCGCAGTTCCTCCGTCGCATGACGCGCTGCATCTTTCGGGAGTTAATTAGCTGTGTTGGGATTTTTCAGTATGTATGTCGTCCACTGAATTCGGCCTTTGTTCAGGCCCTTTGGATTCGTCATCGAACAACTTCTTCCGTTCGCTCGATTAATCATAGCATCTCTCTCATACAGCCTCATACAAACCCATTCACTCATTCATCCACCCCATCCATTCATCCATTCATCCATCCATCCATCTCCTCGAGCCACTAGAACCTCGCTCCTCTCTCTCTATCCACCCGCGTTCTTCCTTCCTTCCTTCCTTCCTCTCTTCCTTTCTTTCTTCCTTCTTTCCTTCCTTGCTCGGCCTGGTTCGGCTCAATAACTCTCGATCATCTTTTTTGTTTTGACACAAAAGACCTATAGCAACACTGTGGGAAACAAGGTGGATGTTGAGCCTCCGAACGACTTGTGATTTGGTTTTTTTTTTCTTTTCCGATGACTACATTGTGCTATAGGAGTTTGTGAGTGAGAAGAGATGGCGGTTAGAGGCTTGCGCGTATTCTCTTCATCCAGTCCATCCTCAAAATCTCTTCGGCAGTCGCCCTTTCCTCAGGCTCATACCTCAAGCACCCTTCCAGCAGTCTTTGCAACTCGGCCACTTCCTCTTCATCGACTTGCTCAGCTTCCCTCGCAGCTGGTGGTCTAGACCTCATGCTCCTGATCCTAGCCACCAGCGGCTTCACTTCCCTATAAGACTCGGTCAGATTCTCTGTTTTCTTCGTCCCGTCTTCGTCAAAGTAGTACACTCTCTGCTCCCACTTCTCCCACCATCGCTTCGGGGGCGGTCCCAGCGCATCGATAATTTCTAAAAGCACCTCATCGCTGTTGGGCATATAGCCTCTAAAGAGTGATGTATTATTGAATAGTGCAAAGACTGTGCATGCGAATGCCCATATATCTGCTGATTGATCGACGGGCTCGCCAAGTAGCGCTTCTGGGGCTTGAAGTAGGATCGGCGTGTGCCATTTTGTTCGCGGTTCCGTAGCGAATGAAGCTTCACCGAAATCTAGGATTGATATTTCGCCAAGGGGTAGATTCCCTGATTCATAGAAGATGGTTGGAAATACTGCGTAAGGTGGTACTTCTGGACCAAGCGGTTTGCCATCGTATCGGATTATTTCCTGCGTTTCCGGGACCCCACAGTGCTCGTAGACTTTCTCCACGGGCCAGGAGTCAATGTTGGGGAGTTTGAATGCGATGTTTTTCATGTGAATATCCAGTGCTCTGTGAGTCATGGGTGAGCACAAAGCACTTCTGAAGCGGTAAACTTACCTCCATGGACGATCCCACAGGAATGGATGGCGGCCAAACCCATGGCTAACTGGACCGTGACTCTCCGCGCAATACCGAGCGGTAGTAGCTCATACTCATGGGATTCTTTTACGTCCAGGACAGATGGACCAAAAACCTCACCGACGAGGCATCTGTGCGTACCGTTTGGTCCAGTCACAGAAAACTCGTCAAGCAGTGACGAAACAAACCTGCGACCTGGATGATGGGAAGTGTCCCGATGAACATGGTTCAGTACCTTCGCTTCCAAGTTGCGCTCAGAAAATCCGGCTGCGATGACTTTCAGAGATACGTATCTCTTCGCAGCAGAGTCTCGCGCTAGCCAGACGGTAGAAAACGAACCATATCCCAATTTGTGGACGACGCGATATCGACCTTGGGAGAAGTCGTCGCCAAGCTGAATTGGATGGTAGCCTCCTGAGCAGTATGCCTCGAGGTTTTCAACATCCTCCTGCCATTGATAGATTGGTGTCCGGTAGCTGAGCGAAGGGGTGCTCATGGCTTTGGTTCGGCCGAAGAAGTTGGCAAAGAAGGGGTGACTGCGACATTGCTGTCGCAACGAGAAGCCTACAGACATGCATCGCTGATCACGACGGAATGTTTTCGATAAATCCTATTAAATTTCCAGAAAGTGGTAAGGAGACCACATCAATTACCATAGATGTACCATTGCAAATTTACCCCAAGTATTGGACTGGCATGAAAGATTACAGCTAGTAAGGAGACTAATGCTAGCTTGGTATGAAGAGTGGTAAAAAAGGAAGGGCGGCAACCGTCAAAATCCTTAAAGGCTTTTACGAACTGTTGCTATAGCTGTAGGGAGGGAGGGCATTCAGAAAAAAATCAGGCACGAATATTTGATAGGACAGGACAGGATAGGACAGGGGAAGGGGAAGGAAAAGCACGGGACGGATTTCGGAAAGGTAGCGCCGGAGAAGACAAAAGGATGGGTATAGGTATAGGTAAGGTATAGGTTTATAATAATTGAATGGATGGATGCTACATAAGATGGCGGGAAGAGCGGGCGAGGAAAGGAGGAGAGATGAGATGAGGTAAGATGAGAATAAGATGAGATGAGATGGGCTGTACTCAAACACCAAACAGCCCACCAGTGGGCCACCACTTACCTTAAAGATACAGGAGAACAGACAGTGGCGTCCATACCTCGACTACGCCTCGCAGCAACGAACCCAAATGCAAAATCAATGAACAACAACCGTGTCCGTCTTGTAGCCGCTACTCACATTACGTACTTACTTACTTGTTGTTTGAGAAGAAGAAGGGGGAAAAAGAAGCGCAAGGACACCACTGGTACTGGCACCATATCTGAATGGATAACAGCATTTAGGTAAAAAAAACCAAATGTCCCTCACGCTGCTGTGCTGGGAGGAGATTAAACATTTTGATTATCCTATCTATTCGTTGCTCGTAATCGTAATGGTGAGTTGGATAAGGTAAGGAAGGGCATGGCCTTTGCAGACAAAGTTTTATGTCCAAGCGTACCATACCGTACCGTGGGTATCAATGCGCAGCAATCGTAACCTGACCTCTTCCAAACCAAACGCCGGTAAAAGGAAAAAGAAAAAGAAAAGGAAAAGGGGACGCTCTACGCAAGACGCTTTGCACTGCGGTCATTACTTCCCCCAATATGGATCCCTGGGCGATTAACAGAGGCACTCACTCACATCGAGATTGACAGCCTCTCTCTCTCTCTCACGCCTCTTTCCTGCTTTTGAAAAACACCCTCCGCGTCCGGCCCACCTTGCCCAACTCCCCCACTACGCTCTCCCCACCGCCTTTCTTTTCGCCGCCACCGCCGATTCGCGCACGCTCCATCATTTCATCCACCCATGCCTGCTTCCTAGGCGAAATGTCCACCTTCTTAGTCGTCGGCCCTGCGAGACCTAGAGACGGCGAAACGTCATCCGTACCACCTACCCATGACAAGCGCGGAGAGTTGCGCGTCGAAGGATCTGATTGCGGCGTGTGGGGGCCAGTGAAGATGGCCGGGGAGGTCTGCTGCCTTGCGAGGCGGTTGGCTGGACTTTGCTTCATTGCCGATGGGGGAGAGATCGGTCTACTCCCCGATCTGCTGCGGGGCGATGGGTTGTTCGTCACTGGGGATGACGGAAGCCCTGTAATGTCAAACGGGCTGTCCGAGACCGATCGTCGACCATGATGGCCTGCGTACTCCCGTAGATACTCGCCCAGGTCAGCCCAGCCGCCTCCGATGCGCACCATGACGCGTTCACCTCCTTCACCGACCAGACGCACGAAGAGTTTGATAGGAGCGGTCTTGCCGGGCTGATGCAGATGATAGAGCTTTATGGCTGGCTCGGTAGTCGGCGATCGTGATTGGGTGCTCTTTGGCTGCGCAGGTGCTAGCGTCATGGAAGGTAGTGGGTTCGACGTCTGTCTTCTCTTCAATCGCCAAGCGGGCGACCGGACTTTCGGCTTTCTAACATCTGAAGGAGAATTGAAGCGCGTGACTTCGGGAGCGTCGGGCTCGGGCCCAGACCTCAGGCGAATTTGCGTTGGTAACTCGGTCAGTATCGAGCTGATACGTTCTTCGAGCTGATCGTCTAAATTCTTTAGGGATGGACCTATTGCTGTTCGCGGTGTCTCAACAGGCCCAGGAGGGTGGCCGCCAGTGAGATCGTTCGTCTTAATCTGACGTATCTTTACAGGCGTAGACCCAGGACTTAGATCAGATACTTGTTCGAATCTATGGGCAGACCTTGGAAGAACAGGTGGGGGCGAATGGTATGGAAGTCGGTGCTCGGCCATGTCGAGCTCCTGATCCAAACTTTGCGCCGGGTGAGCAGAGCTAGGGGGTATAGCAGGCGGTGAATGGTAGGGGAGTTGTTGTCTAGGCGGGCGGGACTCCCGAACTGAGTTTTGTGCCGACGTTGATGGCTGAACGGGAACCGGTGGCGGTGAATGGTACAGAGATTGTTGTTTGGGCTTGGCATGTCTCGGATCTTTGTTCTGTGCCGGTATCGACGATTGCTCATCCTTTGTCTCTCCAGTGGCTGGAAGAGGTCTCGTAACACGTAAAGCCTGCAGCTCTCCATGTTGCCCAGCAAAAGAGGGTGGCAGTCTGCTCGGTTGCGCCAGGCCATATTCTGGGTCCGACAGCGAAAGTGCAGAAGAGTAACTCCCACTTCGTCGTACTTGAATTCTTCGAATCTCGTGTTTTGGGACGGGTTCAAAGGACTGAAGTGAAGCACTTCTGGCTCTAAAATGCCCTAAGCCTTTATTACGCCGTTCATTTTTTAAGCCAAAGTCTGATGGTACGCCGCTCGGTTGAATCCTGGGCCCATCACCCTCGGCTGGTGGACCCAGCCTGCGAAAGGCAATCTCTGCTGATGTCAAGGGCTCTTTGTTTAATGACATAGGGCTTGTAAACCTGACAGGAGTCCCTATGTACTCGGCGAGTACTGCGCTTTGTATTTCAGGACTTGACTTGTTAGAGGAATAATTCGAAGCCGAAAATCCCGAGCTGGAGGTATCGGACGCAGCGTCTGGAGAGTCTGGGCTCTCTATATTTGCTTTTGAGCCCGCAAGCATCAAAGGAGGAGGTCTGTGACTTGTTCTAACGGGCAACAAAGGCGTCTTTGGCCTGTTAGAAAGTTGGCCTAACGTTTGGCCATCGACACTGTCTATCGCTGACCCTCGCAACTGAGCTCTAAGTTGTTCAAGCAATGCGTCTCTCGACGGAACTGGCTCAAGACTGAATGATTTAGTAGAGCTTTCGGTGGAAGATTCTGTGACTGCGTTCTCGGTCTTCAGAGTCTCTATTGGATTACGCTGTGTCAAATCAAAGTCACTGTCAGCTCGCCGTCTGAGCCCATTGGATTGTGCACTCGTTTCCACATCCGATGTCGTATGCCGAAGATCTCGCGGCCCATCCAAATCCAAAAGCTCATCTGTGCGATCCTGTGTATAATCCTTCTCTAGCCTTTCATTCCTCAGTTCCCTGTTCATGGCCACCCTCTCAGCCTTCACGACCCAAGCACTATATTCACTTTCAATGTTATCCAAGCCATCAATCCAGGCATCCGGCAAAGTGTCTATGCTGCCTTCTAAAAGATCAAGCATTCTGTCCAGCTTTCGGCCCAGCTCCGCGATCTGATCTTGCAGAACAGCTCGAATGTCCGAGAAAGCTTTCCACGAGAAGTCCGGTCTCCGCCTGTGGTGTTGGGCATCGTGAGCACCGATCGCGATAGACGCTGAGACCATAGACTCCCGGCCGGAATCCAAATCGGTCAGGAAAGAGGGAACTTGTCGCAGGACTAGTAATCGTGTGGACCACGTATTAAGCAGAGTTTCCAGGCGCGAGATAGTAGGCAACGCCTGGACGATGGTGGCAGTGATGACGGCGGTGAAGTCATCAAGGCGGTCATAGTCTGTCGCAAGCCCAAAACTTGCTTGTGGCTCGCGAAAAGAGGATCGCCTTGACCCCACCTTCCAATGAGCATTCCGCACGTAGTCCTTCAGATCTTCTATCTCTAGTGTCTCCATATCATCTCTGATCGTCTGAATGCGCTCTTCGTAATCTTGAACCAGCTTCGAAGAAAGAGCGCCCATAGCCCGCTTTCCAACGAGATTACTGCCCCTAGGTGTTATAGCTTCTAACGATGAGCCCCTGTCGGTACTACTTTCTTGGTGGTGTTGAGCCCTTCTATTTGCTGATTCCTCTAACGGCGGATGATTAAAGCCAGGCCATATCCAAGCCCCAACCTCTGCGTACCATTCCTGTACCTTCTTGCCCGCCAGGGCAGCCTTGATTCCCCATGCTTTTTCTGATGTAGATGCAGACGCAACGCTTTCTTGTATGAAGCTCTTGCTGGCGTTATCTCCCGGTCGCAGAGGGTCATTGGCCTGTAGCGCCTCAAGCGTAGAAGAAGGCGATAACTCGGAGAGCAAATGCTTGAAGTCCTGGTGTGTGGAATGTTGCCGTCGAGTTGGGGAGCGTAATGGTGAGGGCGATGCAGCAAGTCGCGACTGCGTGGGGAAGTGGTGGGTGGGGCTTAGAGTGATAGGGTCCATTGCTGGTCAATCCATTCCTCTATATTATGAATGGAACCTACCCAAAAAAGAAAGAAAAAGTGCTAGCAAGCGCAAAGAGCAAGGAGCGACTGGGTCTTGTTGACAAACAAAAAGCAATGCCCAGTATGTCGTTGGGAGAGTATATGCACAACAGCACAAGCCACCACTTGCCGCGCGCTTGTCTTTACTTTCCTTTAAAGCCCCGAGGGCCCCCGCCAGTCCAGAACACCCATCCTCCCTGGCTAACATGATGCGGCACGTTATCTACAAGTACACCAACTGCCTTATCATCCCTCTGTTTGGCGTTGATCTTGAGCAGGCATCTTCGCTAGCAGCTGACCGTCCGAGACCTTGCCAACCGCATCATAGTGGACTATCTCGCTCTCGTAGTCTTCGAAGCCTCAAAGCCAATGAGAGCACTTTACAAAACATCTCATATCTACCTACCAAATGCCACACTTCACAAACCCGCGATGCCCATAGCCGAGCAAGCTTCTTTCAGAAGTACTGAAATGGCCTCTCAGGCTATCGCACGCGCTACGTCCTCAACGCCTGAAACCGAAACGCAGTCTCATCACCGCTAGCGCCGTGAGCAATCCAGGCGGGTATTTTATGTATGCGTGAATCCTCGACGAATGATCGAGCTGCACGCCTAGCAAACTGACATTACCGCTGCGCTGCCTTGTGACCAGGCCGCTGGCCTTGAAACGTGCTTTGAGACACACCATGACTCGAGATCAGCTGTCATACTCGCATGAGTATAAATAGGCGCTTCCTTTGTATTTTCGCTCTTTGTACTAACTTCAGTAATGATTCTACAAACTCAACTCACCCAAAGAGTTGCAAAATATCTTATTCTCTATCCATCCCCACATAAGACCCCACCCCCCCATACCCCTCCCCAATGTCCGGACCCCTTACCGAAGAAGGCCAAGGCATAGTAGGAGCAGGTGTCCTCGCATACGGAGTCGTGGTGATACTCCTGAACTACTATTTGAACCGGGATACTTCGAAGAAGCCGGCGCCTTCTGACGGTACGTACAATCTCTCTCTCTCTATCTCTCCTGTCCACCACTGCCACTCCACTCCTCGATAAGGACAAGCTAAGCAGATTCTAACATTTGGCTAGAGAAGGAGAGTCCGTCATGAATGCCACATCATCTTCCAAAGTTCCCACAGCCATGTCAGGATAGCTCACAGGACGCTTGTGGGGGTGTTCTGATTCCTTGTTGTCTTTGCTATTACATGCGTAATGAGGTACGAAATGTAGCTTTGGGATGCTGCAGCTGGACGGTGTCTTCTTCTTGCGAAATTTGTGGAAAATGCCGCTGTGTATTTTGAGGCTAGGAGCGGGTTCGTCCATTAGCGATCCCTGTATTTTTAGCTTGCTGTTGAAATCTTGCATAAGCTTCACAAGGTCATGCACGAGAGTCTTTTGAGATTAAGGATGAGTCGTTTGGGTACCTCTTCGCTATGCAGGATATGTACAAATGAATCAAGCCGCAAAGCGAATGCATCATCAAACTGCTCTCCAAAAGCGGCTACGCATCATCGTCCCAGTCGTCGTCTGAGATGTTAGAAAGGTCATCACTATCCCACCTGCACAATCCAGAGTCAGCATGATTTCCTTGGACCATCCCCAGCGACTCATATCTTACGCCATCTTGGGACGAGTCGTAACAAGCAAAAGACTGCTCGGAAATATGCACTTACTCATCCTCTTGGTCCTCGCGGGCCATTCGTAAGAACTGTTGGAGACCTATCTCGCCATCTCGAGCAGGTCGATTGGCGAGAACAAAGGCTTGAGGCCTGGCGTGCCCAGGCGGTGCAGGTGGTGCAGCAGCTGGCACAGGAGCGGCATTGTCATCCTCGTCATCTGCGAAATCGAAATCCAAAGGTAACCTATCCGCCCCACCAGCCCCACCTTCGAATCCTTGGCCAAATTCTCCGTCATCGCCTCCTTCCAATTCCCACAAGCGCATGTAGCAGCTGCTCTTCACAGTGTTGTAATGTTCGTATGGGTTCCCCCTGTCGAGATAGGCCCCGCATAGATAGCAGAAGTGGGTATCGCATTTGAAACAGATCATATGGTTGCATCCATGCGTCTTCTGGGCTCGGGCATCGCACGTGGGACACGGTTGCGTGTGTAGCTTCATATAGTCTTCGGAAGCCCTTTCCTCGACTGTCAGTTCGAATTGTGAGCGTGGGAAGCAGGTGAAGTATTCGCCGTGCCAGCTTGCTTTGCAGACTTTGCAAAAAGCAAAATTACAGTCCTCACAAATTGCGAGGCGTTCGGCCGGTGGGGGTAGTTTCTCTTGGGGGTCATTGCGGTCATAGTTCTGAGGCTCCACTGTCTCTTTTGTCTCTTCGATTTCATCCTCCGGATAGGACTTGCTTTTGCTAGTACGAGCCGGTCCTTGGCACCATTGGCGAGGGCAGTAGACCGTAGACCTATCAGATTCAAGGCGCTTCTTCCTCTTCAATTTGATATAACGTTGGACCGTATCCTGCTCTAATGGTATCCCTAAAAGCTCGCTCGGCTCAAGCGTCCTGTCCTTTGGTCCTTTTTTCACGGCTCCCAAGCCTACTTTGGGTTCCTTGCCACAGTCAGGTGCTGTACACTTGACGCTTCCGATATCCCCTTCAGTGATGCAGGCGTTATAGTAGTCTTGGAGACAGGGTACGCAGAAGACATGCCCGCAGAGTAGCAGGCGGTGACAAATGGTTCCTTTCTTAGCATCTGACCCCAAGTTGTCAGTCAATCATCTGGTAGATCCAATCCACATGACCTACCTAGACAGATGCCACACTCAAAAGTTTCTCGCTCAAATTTTGCCCGCTTGGCTTGCAGGTCGAAGTCGAGAAGAGCAACTTTGAGATCAGGCGAGATTTCTAGCACTTGGTCTTCAGCCTGAACCATATCGAACCCCCTCTCGGCGGCCTCCCGCAGATGGTCGATGTACGAGAAGACCACTTGGTCTCTGCCCAGCTCCTCCCAAAGTGTGCGACCAGCCTCTCTAAGCTCTTCCAACTTTTGTTCCGGAAGCCATGAATACTGCGATGTAAGATGGAACACTGGCGGCTTCTCAGCCGGATATCCTTCCGGTAGATACAGTCGTAGATTCAGCGGTGGTAGGTGTGATAGCTGGGAAACATCTTCCCCTGTACGGGGAATAACTCCATTTCCTCCAATCTCCAACTGGGATATCCCTTCGATAGTTGAGCGTGGAAGGCCAGGGGGCACGACTAGGGGTGCGCCATCAGCGGATGGGAACCGTATCGATAAAGGCTCAAGAGGTTCGACTTGGATTGAGATGTTCGCAGAAAAAGGATCTGAGCCAGAGGCATCTATCAGCAACTCGGGGTAGATAGCCGCAAGTGACGCAAGTTCGATTGTTCGTTCATCTTCTCCCTCTTCAAGGTCATCGGCCATAGTTGAAGTTGTAATGTCGAGACATGAGTCGCTGAGTAGGGTCCTTGCTATTGGGCTCTCAATACGGCAATGAAGCAAGATACTTTAATGTCGAGACAGAAAGTGAGTCATGTTTGTGGCAAAGTGATCGAGTCACTAGTGGATAATGAAATCAAAACGGCCAAGGCCAAGACACCGTCGAGGCACACGCGTGTAGACGCTAAGCGCGTGTCAATAGCGTCGCTGCCGATGTTGCTGAGTGCGCCTTATCTTCGAAAACCAAATCGCTTCTCTGTGCTGCGATGCGAAACCATTGAGGGCCACACGCCCATCAAAAGCCACCCACGTGCGATCCACTTCTTGACGAAACCAACCAAGCAATTGGCATACTCCCAAAGTATATAACACCCCGGACCTCCAATTTTCTCCTATCTCGCCGGCGAGATGGAAGCCACACCCCTCGCATCCCTCTCATTGACGCATGTGCACTACGTAAGTACACTCCTCCCTCCACCACACATGTCTCCCCCCCTGCCGGGCTCACATTCTCCCTCCTCCACAGAACCCCCACGACCCCTTATCCTACCTCTGCGCCTGGCTGGCCCTCGTGCCCCAAGCCCTCTGCGTCATCTACGTAACCCTAATATGGTCAAACCGCGAGGTCGAAATCCTGCTCATGTTCGTCGGACAAATGGGCTGCGAGGCGCTCAACTTCCTGCTCAAGCGGTTGATAAAGGAGGAGAGACCGAAACGTACGTGCGTCCGTGCAATAGCTGCGCCCTCAGTGTCCGCGCCTCTCCCTTGCAATCAAACCGATTGAGCCTGCGCAAGGAAAAATCAAAGAGAAAAAACACTAACACCACAATCTCCCTCCTACAGAAATGAACGGCAAAGGCTATGGCATGCCCTCCTCCCACGCCCAATTCCTGACCTATTTCTCCCTCTCCCTAACCCTCTTCCTCCTCCTCCGGCACCAACCCCCAACACCCCCCTCCCCATCCCCCTCCAGCGAACCCCTTCCCTACAGCCACCGCCCCCTCACCCTCCCCCAACGCTCCCTCATCTCCCTCCTAACGCTCTTACTCGCCGCATCCGTCGCGCTCAGCCGTATCTATCTAAACTATCATACGCCGATTCAAGTATCCGTGGGATGTGCAGCGGGTGCCTTATGCGCGATAGCGTGGTTCGGGGCTACGGAGTGGGCGCGGAGGGAGGGGTGGGTGGATGTGGGGTTGGATAGTTGGGTGGGGAGGATGGGGCGGTGGAGGGATTTGGTTGTTGAGGAGGATTTGGCGGAGAGTGGGTGGAGTGTGTGGGAGGAGAGGAGGAAGAGGCGGAGGGAGCAGAGACGGGTGAATGAGGCGGGGAGGAAGAAGAGACGATAGTTTGGGGTGCGGTGGATGACTGTCTGTTGCCGGGATTTTGGTGCAGCGAGCTGGTAGTAATGGAACATGTCACGCTTTCTCTAAGTTGTACCTCGACGACGGCTCGCTTAAAGGCCATATGCGAGGTTGGCTTCGCACGCTCTCTGGAGAACCCAAATGCCCTATCTGCGTAGGCTAAATGCCCCTAAAGACTCCCAATCACCTGTTCACCGTCTCCCTCATTGTCGTCCCTAAAGTCACATTCCACCCGTCTAAGCGCCTGTCGCCCATCGCTCAAACCACAAGTATATCCTCCTCCCCCTCCGGACGAGAAATCTCATAGCTCAAAATCGTATGATCACAATAAATCATCATTAACCGAAACCTCCTCGCCGGTCCTTGCTTTCCCACCTTCGGACTAGCTTGCGGTAGCGGTCTTTCCTGTCCCTGAATCGGACCAACAGCCATCCCCATCAACGGCTTTATCGGCCTCATTCCTTTCTCCTCTTCGGAATGGAAAGGGAGGATAGCCTCGATTTTGTACCCGGATTGCTTTTGCGCCTCCCATCTCGTCATCGTCAAGATGCCCACCCGGCCCACTTGGTTTCCAATAACGACGACCCCCAACTCGGGGATTTGCGCAATCATGTTGAGGCGTTCGATTTGGGTTAGGCTGTTGAAGCCTGGAGGCATCGCTTGGTTCAACGCTTGTTGGCAGAGTACTTGGCTTTGGGAGGAAGCGGGTGGGAGTTCTTTCAGGTCGGTGTCGAAGCTGATGTCTCGAAAGAGGTGAATATCCTTTTGGTCCGTTTGGAGTAGGTTGAAAGGTAGTTTGACGAAGCCCGGATGGGTTTTGTCGGGGGCGGTGTCTGAGAGCTGAATTTGCTCTTCCTCGAGGACTGGAGATAGGGTCTCCAGGTTTTCTTCGGCCGCTGCATGGACGATTATCAGCAAGTTCTTAGATCTTGTGCTGTAGCTATTCTTTACCTTCGACCATCTGTTGATCAGCCTGGTGTGCCCCAGGTACATTTCCAAGATCCGGGAGATCGGAGTCTTCATCTTCCGAGACGGTGCTCCCATCCGACAGTAAATGTTCAGTTTCTGTAGGGTCTAGTGTCTGAGACAAGGGGTCAGAGGGACCTGCCTCGACTGCATAAGGTTGGAGGTTAGCCTCGTTAACAAACTCTTCGAGTGCCGCAATATTCTCCAGAACATTTGCGTCAAAACCGTCAACATCAACCTCATCCATTTCCTCATCCGCTTCATCTTCAGTTTCGTCTTCAATCCAAACGGCTTGATCTGCGTTTGTGGCCGCCGGAGCCTGCCCTGTCGTTTGGAGAATAAGAGGTACTGCGTGAGTAGGTGCCATGCCCGGCACGGAGCCCAAGGCTGAGAATCCGGGATGCCATTGTGAGTTGTTCTGGACCAGCTCACCTGCTTCTGAATTGTCTATCAGGGTGCTGCTCTCATCCACTCGGCAAGCACAGCCGAATGTGTTGATAGAACCCTCGCTAATGAAGTTTGTGGAGTCAGCCAATCATTCTAAAAAACTTGAGTTGAACTCGCTACACCGCACAAAGGTCATAATACGGGACATGAGCCTCTTAATAGAGGGTGAATTACGAGATAAGTGCGATCAGCTATGCTGAACGAAGGAAGGATATAATTACATAATTAGATAGGAGCCAAGTTTGTAGAAGCCGAAATCGTCCTATCAAAAGCAAATCATGGGTAAGGAAGAGTGTAATGAGGGACAAGGGAGGTGAAAAAGCAGGTCATCACGGTCCAAATCCAAGAACAGGAATAGAGAAGAACACGAGTGGAGACCGGTTGCTGAACCCCTTCCGATACCTTAAAAATAGACTGCATCGCTTGGACTGATGATCTAAACAACGTACCTGAGTCTTGAAGTTCGAGGATCCAGGCAAGCTATACCCCAACCTCGTGCATCTGGAAATTTTAGATGAGAAAAACGCGAGTAGTGGGAAAGTTTGTTTGACTTACGTGGACCAGCATTTCCGAGTTTCTCGAGGATCCGGGTACCACGCCAGATGTCCCATATCATTGTATATCCATCTATGTCTGTGCTCGCCAAATATCTCCCTTCAGGATCGGAAATATTGTCACAGAATGCGATATTTGGTATGTTCGCCGCATGGCCTCGAAGAGTCACTTTTCTGCCGATAGACCGGTCTCTCAAAGATATAAAGCTCTTGGTCTCCCAGACCGCGAATCGTTCAATCATTCCCGGAGGTGGGTTGACCCACCGAAAACCCCCATGCAGTTCTGAGCTGAGTGAAGGCGCAAAGACGTGGATTTCCCGAGTATTAGAACTGACAGCTAGGAGCATAGTGCGTTTATGCGTCGCAAGACCCCACGCACTAGCACCGACGTTTTCATGGAACCATGCTGCCAGAGTCCGACACCCTGGAGTCCAGTCTGGATCAATAACAGGAAGGATCATATTCGCCCAGCCGCCTGATCTGCGGCGTATGACCCGCTGATCCCCATAACTAATGGGTCCAAAAACAAGCTTGGCCTTTTCTTCGATTGCAAGGGCTATAGACCGCACTGTGTAAGAGACAACATCGCCATCATCGCAGGCCACCACAACCACTTCCTCGTCGCCTATCTCGCCAACAATGAGATGATTAACAGCATGAGGCCTACTTGGGTCCAAGTACCCTGTAAGACCTGACCGACTTTTTGAAAGACCAATGATCAGTTCTGGTTTTGTTGTGATGGTTTGTTCGGGAAAGCTGGGCGTATAGACGTATATCATGTCGATATAGGCAACAAACAGAAGGTTCCGATGATGAGACAATGCGGACTTAATGCGGGAATGAGCACTAGACCTGATGATGGTTGATATAGTTTAGCCTACCAGATTGTTACGCCACATGGCAATTGATGGCGCCTTGAAGTCCTCTTCGCTAGTACCCGTTAATTTTATCCTTCTTATACAACGCGCGACGAACAAAAGATGTGAACGCGATTTTGGTAATATCACAGAACACGAATACAGAGAGCGCATCAGGCATCTTGATGTTAAGAAGAAAGCTCATATACCAAGGGAAATGGCTTGAAGGCTTATATCCACTACCACACAGGAGGCGACTTGGACAGTGTTCAGACTCGAATGGATGAATCCAATTCAAAGTGTAGTAGTAAAAGTCTGGACATACTCAGGATACTGCAAGACTACTATTAGCACTGGTGTATACCGGTGTCGAGCCTTTGTACTAACCCTGACCTTGCCATCCTGACGTGAGCAAGGCAATACTCTCAACGGAAGCGAGTTCTTCTCGGAGGCCATCTCAGCATGCCTCGGCCTCCACTACTACATAAAGCCATCAATCTGCTAATGATAAGTTGTAAATGCTGAGAATCAATAAAGCTCGCTGAAAGAATGGAAGAAGAGTGAGGGAAAAGTTTTATGTGACTACCTCTGCTTACCTACCACAAGACGTTGCACTTCGTCACTGCCAGTGTCAACAAAGATGTACTCCTGCCTGAATCCATATCGGGCTTAAGATGAGCGCCGCTTTAAACTCGCGCTAAGATTCAAACGCTATCGGCAACAGAACTTCAATTGTAGGCAGTCAGCACTGCTCCTGTCTACACTATGCATCAGGGTTCAAGATTTTTGGGATGGTGAGAGTGCCGTCCTCCCGTATTATAAGTGAATGAACGAAACTGCATCAAGTCTACCAGAGCTATGTTAGACAACGAATGCGATCTTGGAAAGAAATTGCGCCGTGACAATTGTTTTGGAGCTTTATCGTGCTAGCTGAGCTGGGGCTTTGTCGAATCGTTTCCATGCGCGAACCACCCAGGGTTATCATTACCGAGTCATACAGGACCCCTTGAGAACCATCTCCGTAAGTGATGTTCTTCGCCCATGCCCAGCGCCATAACGAGCGGCTCCTACACTATGCAGCCTACACAAGGCTGGACACCCTCGATCACAGGTATACTGATAACAGTGTTTGCGCCAACATCCGCTAGTCCGTCATTGCCAATGGGATCCTCACTCAAGTCATCACTGCCTGCCGCTCCTGCCTGTTATAGAAGGTGAGTGACAATTTTGAAAACATCCCGACACGACCCATTCCAAGCGTAGATGCTGATCATGTACTACTATCAAAGCTCTCGCTGGCAGTGGTGAAATCCGAGCAGAATGCGGATGCTTTTGCGCAGACGCGACATCGCAATGTTTCGGGCATTAGGTTGAACACTGCCGCTTTACTGCTGGGCTCCCACTCGTTGGTTGGTCACCCGTTAAAGCAGCGAGACTAAGTGGCGTGGGTACCTTGTGTTACTGTGAGCTCATGGTCGCCCTTAAGTCCAGCATCAGAAATCCATTCTGAGGTCTACTTTACATTCTTATTTCCCCCTAATATCCAACGCGGCTGTCACTGCCCTGGCTCACCTCAGATCTCTCCTGAAAACGACTTCTATCGCCAGTATGACAACCCATCTTGAACAGCGCAACATTATCATCATCGGTTCGCCACCCTCAACGCCACTGCCATCAAGTCCCATCCGTACTAATACTGGCATCAACATGCAGGCGGAGGGATCATCGGATGCACATCGGCTTACTTTCTGACCCGACATCCATCCTATGATCCATCGAAACACAAGATCACGCTCCTCGAAGCATCAAAGATCGCAGGAGGCGCATCTGGCAAGGCCGGCGGGCTACTGGCGCTTTGGGCTTACCCGAGCAGTCTTGTCCCATTGAGCTACAGGCTACATGAAGAGCTCGCAGCGGCTCACGGCGGGGAGGACCGATGGGGGTATAGGAAGATACATGCTGGGTCGCTCACTGCGAAGGGACGGACGATTGGACAAGAGTCTACAATGAGCGGAAATCATGCCAGCGGAGACTCAGTGTCACTGCAAAAGCTCAAGGATAAAGTATCTCGGACAATGGCAGCGGCTGGTATACCGAAGGATCTGGACTGGGTAGCGGCAGACAGCGCGAGGAGCTATTATGAGATGGGAACACCGAGAAATACAGCTCAGGTCCACCCGTATCAGTTTACGACAGCTATGGCTCAGCTAGCCGAGGATGGAGGTGCCGAGATCGTTCTAGGGTCTGTGACAAGTATTGACCGCAGCGGCGGCGCTGTCAAGTCCGTGACCTATAATGATAAAGCAACCTCGGAACCACACACCATACCAGCTACGGATGTTATCATTTCAGCCGGTCCCTGGACAAAAAATATCTATCCACCAGCTCCCATATCCGCTTTGCGCGCTCACAGCGTAACAATACGCTCCTCAAAGTCCATTTCCGCATACGCCCTGTTCACAGAAATCAGCCTGCCACCCAATTTTGGACGGACCGACACATTCCAGAAATCAAAACGGCCGCATTCGAAGCAAGTGACGCCAGAAATTTATGCTCGACCAAACAACGAAGCTTATGCATGTGGCGAGGGAGACACCATGGTACCCTTACCCAAGACCACCGCGGATGTGGTGACCGATGACTCGCGCTGCCAGGACATTATCGACTACGTTTCTTCGATATCAGACGAGCTTCGAGATGGCGAGGTGACAGCCCGGCAGGCTTGCTACTTACCGAATGTACAAGCGGCAAGTGGTGGCCCCTTAATTGGCGAGACTGGTGTAAAGGGGCTTTTGATGGCTGCAGGCCATTCTTGCTGGGGCATCCAAAACGGCCCCGGCACTGGCAAGCTAATATCAGAAATGGTGTTTGATGGGAGAGCGAAGAGCGCGAATATTGGTAGCCTCGACCCAAGGAAGGTCTTGTGAATGCATCATTCCGGGTCAAAGACTGAATGTTCCTCACTTTCTGTTGCTATGTGAGCCACTAACTAGCAAAGCCGCTGCTTCAAACTTCAATCGAACGCATTCGAGGCTGAGGTCACATAGAAGCACGCCTTAAGACACCCAAGAAGTCTCATCAAATTATTACCACTACCATAGAGTAAGCCTTTCATCAGTCAAAGCTACTACCCAACTCTCTTCCTGGATGCCATCTCTTCAAGTCATTCAAGATCTCCCAACTGCCTGAACACCCATCTTACCTCCTTTCTCCCTTCCTTCAGTCTGTCAATCTGTCCCTCCCAGTACCTCGAGTCCGTCTCATATACCCGTACCTCGATGATTTCGTCCAGTCTCGACCTCAACTCTTCAACTCTACTCTCGTCGTCATCCCGTACTGCTTCTCCCACGCAAGGATCTCGTGTCTTAATCTTGGCCATGGCCTCAGACAGCTAGCTATGTGTTTGCGGGCTTGAACTGGGTGCTTATCTTGGGTCTAAAAAAGACGTTCTCTAAATCGTTCAATCAATCAGGAGAGCTGCGGTCGTTCCTAAGGGCAAATAGATAAGGTTTGGTGCCTGAGAGCCTATACGTGCGAGCTTTTTGGGGTGGGTAGGATAGGATAGATAGATCGATGGATGGGTGAGCCTGTCTGTTAGACTAGCTTCTTGGACAATGCTTCGACCTTGAGAAAATGAGCTGTTCAAGCGTTGGTAGATACTATTCCAGATGATGAACTGTAAAGAAAATGAGTCCGAGTGAGTCTTTATAGTGTGTACCTGAGGTAGATACCTTACAGAAAGCGTCTAGGGCGATGCCGGCGCCTTGCCCGAATAGGCCGCGCCAAACGGTGCCGCGCTTGGCCTTCAAGCAGGAAAGGCGCGCATATCACCGGGACGCACAATTTTTCTTCTTTCTTCTTCTCTCTTGGAAAATAATCTAGAACCATTTACGGAGTAGGCTGATTGAAGTTAAACGAAAAGCTTATGATAATACAAGAGACAGCGCATAGGATGTCATGATAATATGAGCTTCTCCAGCGCAGCTTACGCTACCTAGCATGGATGAGTATCTTACATTTCTGGGCTCGTCCGCTTTATCAGCGTTTCGGCGTCATAATCTAGCCCAGAAAATTGATGCCAAAGATGTACGGGCACAGTATGTGCATTACATAGCTCTTAATGGCGACAGTCAAGAGAAGCTGCAAGACGCCGGTCATGAAGCTCTGAACCAGCTTCTCACCTACGGAGAAGAGCACAATTATGTTCGAGCAGAAGAAGACGAGGAGAATACGACTTTCTTTATCACGCCAAGAATAGGCACTATCTCTCCATGGAGCTCGAAAGCAACGAGCATCGCCGGGGTATGTGGGTTTTCCAAGATCATCAAACGGATCGAGAGGGGAACGATCATCACCGTTGTGGGACTCAAGGACGCAGCGGCTCAAAGTATCGCACATCTACTTCATGATCCCATGACTGAGACCATCAGTGCTCATATACCCGACCTAACAGTTATGTTTGCTGAAAGCTCGCCAGCACCGCTGAAGATGGTGGACTTGGGTGATAACAGAGACACAGCCCGAAGGGCATTAGATGACGCTAACAAATCGCTTGGTCTGGCTTTGGATAATTCAGAAATAGACTATCTTCTTGATGCCTATTCGTCAGATGGTCCGTTGGCGAGAAACCCTACGGATATTGAACTTTTCATGTTCGCGCAAATCAATTCCGAGCATTGCAGGGTAAGTGGTTCCCACCACCTTTGCTCTCTGAAATATGTAGCAAGCTTTGTGCCCGGTCTAGCGAGTACCCACTTTTGAAATGGCGCGATGTCACCTGCTGCCGCTTGAGAAGGGATAGCTAATCGAAAGTCTTGTTACAGCATAAGATATTTAATGCAACATGGTGCATTGATTCCGTCCAAAAGCCAAGAAGCCTCTTCAGCATGATTCGCAACACTCACGAAGCAAATCCAGAGCATGTCATAAGCGCCTACAGCGATAATGCCGCTGTTATGGAAGGCCAGAGTGGGAGCTTCTTTTCTCCATCAATAATATCTGGCGAGTGGACTCAGGTCAAAGAGAAAGTGCATTACCTTGCCAAAGTCGAGTACGTGTACCTACCGTGATCTTGTAATTAACCACTATTTTTTAGTCGGCTCTGAGGCGTCCTAATGAACAACTGTCTCTCTGTCATTACGCTTTTCCTTCTCAGGTATCCAATGCTGACTGTGTAATTCTTACAGGACCCACAATCATCCAACTGCAGTGGTAAGCATCCTCACCTTCAGACAGCCTTCTCGTAGTGTGTAAAGAAATCCGAGACAAGTGTTTTTTTTAGAAGCGCTCTACGGACTCATTTGGCGCCTTTTCCCAAGGAGAGTGCTGACTTCGGGATCTATAAAGTCTCCTTTCCCTGGGGCAGCAACCGGTTCAGGCGGTGAGATTCGAGACGAGGGCGCTGTCGGGCGTAAGTAAACCGCAATATATCCATTGCTCCGCTTGCATTGTGTCCTGTTCCAAGCTACTAATCTCATATGCAAAGACAAATGGCTCTTCTCTTTTAAAGTGGCAACTCTGACCACGGTGTCTACTTAGGGGGCTCATCTCCGAAGGCTGGACTTTGCGGGTTTATGGTCTCCAACTTGTGTGTTCCTGGTTTTGAAAAGCCTTGGGAGATCGACGCCGGTAAGCCAGGACATATTGCCAGCAGTCTCGACATTATGCTTGAAGCGCCACTAGGCAGCGCAGCGTTCAATAATGAATTCGGAAGGCCTTGCGTGACCGGATTCTTTAGGACTCTTCTTACCCAGCTACCGATTGGCGAGGAAGATATCGAGTTGAGGGGATATCACAAGCCTATAATGGTTGCTGGCGGTATAGGCACGGTGAGGCCTCAGCATGCTCTAAAGGACCCGAAGCTTGTTCCTGCTGATGTTAACCTCATCGTCCTCGGAGGGCCCGCAATGCTAATCGGACTTGGTGGTGGGGCAAGCTCTAGTGTCACATCGGCAGAAGCTTCAAAAGACCTTGACTTCGCCAGTGTTCAACGAGATAATGCTGAGGTACAAAGGAGAGCTCAAAACGTGATCAATGCATGCCGCTCGATGGGACCGAACAATCCCATCAAGTTCATCCACGATGTCGGCGCTGGAGGACTCAGCAACGCCTTCCCGGAACTCATTCATGATCTTAGCCTTGGCGGAATTTTTGAGCTTCGAGAGATTGACAACGCGGACCGTTCGATGAGTCCCTTGCAGATTTGGTGCAATGAAGCCCAGGAAAGATACGTTGTCGCTGTTGCCCAAGATGATTTGATAACCTTCAAGAAAATTGCGGACCGTGAGCGTTGTAGTTATTCGGTCGCTGGAAAGGCCCAAGGACCAGCAAGTAATAGGGAGGCGAGACTGGTCCTAACAGATCGCGAATCCAGCGAGCACCCCAAGCCGATCGATGTTCCTATGTCGGTACTGTTCGGGAAACCACCAAAGATGTCGAGAATCGTGGAATCAAGGACATTGCAATTACCGACGTTCGATAATAGCCTTGGATCATTTCTACCCGACACGTCAGATGTACTAGGAGAAGCTGTTTCCCGAGTACTCTCCCTTCCTGCTGTTGGTTCCAAGGCCTTTCTCATCACGATAGGTGATCGGAGTGTCTCTGGATTGGTTGCGAGAGATCAAATGGTCGGCCCGTGGTAAGTAAATCTCCATCTAGCAGTGTAACTAGGAGGTGGCAAAATCAATACTGCTCGTTGCTTGATAACACGAAATGACACAATAATGTCATTCTGTCAATGTTTTAAAGCGAGTAACGAGTGGCCTGATTTCTGTCACTCCCTGGCGATGTCGCTTGCCCTTCGAAGAATTTTCGCTGATGCGGGGATTTCTTAGGCAAGTGCCAGTGGCTGATGTATCTGTTACCGCTACCTCGTTGACCGCGGGTTTGAAGACTGGCGAGGCAATGGCAATGGGCGAGAGGCCTCCTCTGGCCCTGATCTCAGCCCCTGCTTCTGCTCGAATGGCCGTCGCAGAAGCCATACTAAATCTTGGTGCGGCAGACGTCATTGGCAGATTAGATCGAATACGGCTCTCGGCAAATTGGATGGCTTCGAGTACTCACCCGGGCGAAGGCGCTGCTTTGTATGAGGCTGTCGAAGCGATCGGAATGCAACTATGTCCAGACTTGGGGATCAGTATTCCTGTCGGCAAGGATTCAATGTCGATGAAGATGAAATGGACAGACCCTGAGTTGAAAGAAGCGAAGGAAGTGACAGCGCCGCTATCCGTGGTCATTACAGCTTTTGCTCCGGTAGGTTTTCTTTCTAAGCCTTCATTGCCCTTTTCCCTATGTATCTGAGTGCTGCCCCACCAGGCGACAAAGGTGATACCGCTCGCTGTTCGATAATCGTCAACTCGTAAAGTTGTCGAAACAAGCAGTGAGCGGTATGAGCTTTGTTGTACTTCGATGGCGCCATGTATTGGAGCAAATGCACTTAAGACACTTCTGTTACTTTATATATCATTTTCTGGAGAACTCAATGCTGACTTTTTTACTCACAACAGGTCGCAAATATCAACAAAACGTGGACGCCAGCGTTGCGCCGGAAAGAAGACGATGAGGGCCATGAGTCAAGCATATTTTTTGTTGACCTCGCTCAAGGTGAGTAAATCCGAGCTCTTCATGAAATACTCGCCCCAGTCAGAAAAGTCGCCAAACGAAATACCGTCTTTTCGTGATCACTTTCTTGGTTGATGTAAAATTAGCTTTCAATTGTGACTAGGACGAGTGAACCCACGCGCAACCAATTTGCTCTACAACGCTTCCTGCCTAACGCAATAGATTGCTAACTACGAGGTCAGGACGGAAAGCCTTGGGCGGCTCAGCTCTTTCCCAAGTCTTCGGCCAAGTCGGCAATGTTGCGCCAGACGTACATGAAGTGCAGCTCTTGAAAGACTTTGCGGATGCTCTGGAGCAATTACATGACTCTGGCATTGTCATGGCGTACCATGGTAAGTTAGCTTACTACACGAGGATATCACATGACCCTATTTACTCGCCTGAAGCCATTGTTCGAACGGTCTGCTGCGTGCTTTGACGGTCCCATGCTTTAGCCCTGGGCGACCAAGGACGATGCGTCATTTCGTGATGGTGTCAAGAAGAATACTGACATCGCTGCAGATCGGTCCGACGGTGGGCTCTTCACCACTCTAGTGGAAATGATGTTTGCCGGTCGATGCGGCATGAACATAATGCTTGATAGCATATGCTCTAATAAAACTCCCTCTATCATTGAGACTCTCTTCAATGAAGAACTTGGTGCCGTCTTCCAGGTTCGCAAGCGTGATGAGATCAACTTCCGCCGTTGTTTTGCAACTTGCGTAAGTAATGTTCGATCCCACGTTTCTCTTGTATTCTACAAAGCGCACAACGGTCTATCTGAGAAGTAGAAACCTTCGGACATGCTTTGCATCTTATCTTTGTCGGAAAAGGTAATGCTGAATCCGATATCTACCCAGGGACCCCCGGCAGGCCTCATCCATAAAATCGGCTCCGTCCCTCCCAAGCACAAACAAGACCTCACGATCGACCACGGCGCCACCCTCGTCTATCGCTCCCCCCGAAGCACTCTTCAACAAATCTGGGCCTCCACCTCCCACCAGATGCAGCGCCGTCGCGACAATCCGATCTGCGCAGACGCCGAACAGTTAGTCTTTTTGTTTTTATCATTTGTATACTTAATGAGCTCTGCAACATGTCTTACACGGAACGTCGCTTTAGCCATGTCTAGACTTTTTTTTCTTTACCCGGATAAGGTAATGCTGATTCATAATTTGGCGACAGCGCCTCCATCCTCTCCTCCACCGACCCCGGCCTCTCTTACAACCTGACCTTTAACCCCACCGAAACCCTCCTCCCATCTTTCTCCTCCCTCATGACCCGCCTCACCATTACCTCAAAACCCCGCGTAGCCATTATCCGGGAGCAAGGGTATGTCTGATTCATGGCAATTGGCATTATCAGCATGGAAGATCTAAATAACGTGATTTGCGTAGAACCAACGGACAAAATGAAATGGCATTTTCGTTCATGAGCGCGGGGTAGGCATTCCCCAAGAGCGCACAAAGCACTACTGATATCCGGAAAATAATTAGCTTCGCGGCGATAGATGTACACATGTCTGATCTGATCACTGGCCGCGAAAGCCTCGATAGGTTCACCGGAGCTGCTTTTGGTGGAGGTTTCTCTTACGGTGACGTTGTACGTATGACCCAGTGCAGAAGTCGTTTGAAGAGTTTATCATTCCCGAGCTCGATCTTTAAGAGATAAAGCTGAGATGACTAGCTCGGAGCCGGACAGGGTTGGGCGAAATCTATTCTCCTCCACAAAAACTTGCGACGTCAGTTTGAAGACTTTTTTGCAAGAAAAGGTTCGTGTAGATTCTCAATCCCTTTGAAGACATTGCTAACGAATAATCATCACAGATACATTCTCGTTGGGCGTTTGCAATGGGTGTCAACTACTGGCTCGTCTCAAGTCTCTAAGTACGTATCCTTACATGCTACAATCTCTCGCTATGATCGCGTTTAGAGCTTCGAGAGTTCAACTTGGACTGTGACTTCTTAAGATTCCCTCTCAGAGAGAAAGAATCTGCTATAGCAGAAACAGCTGACAGAAGTTGTTAGTTCCCGGCGCAGAGGCCTGGCCAAGTTTTCAAAGAAACATCAGCGAGTATGTCACAACCCCACGTTAATATTATTCAGATGATTCTTCGATTTGCTTCGCGAGACGGATTAGAGCTGTATTCCTCTTTCTGGGGGGTCTTGGATCGCTTTTAGACTTCATGGTAAGGAATTGCTGACCAAAGATTCGTACAGGCAATATGAAGCTCGTTTCTGTATGATAGAAGTGCTTGACGACGTTAAAGAACCGTCACCTTTCTTTCACGACATGAAAGGGACCACGATGCCGATTGCCGTTAGCCAGTACGTCTTCTTCTTTTTACATCCCGTGGAAACTACGACCCGATCCTCTCTTTTACTCGAATCGATACTAATCCTCTAAATCTCTTTCAGTGGGGAAGGGCGTGCCTACTTTCTCAATGCTAGTTCTCAGGCCGCAGCAGCTGAGGCCCTTATCAACTCAAATCTCGTATCAACCCGTTACGTAGACAATCATCTACGACCCACTGAGTCCTATCCCGCCAACCCAAATGGCAGCCCTGGAGGCATTGCGGGTATTGATCCCCCCTTCCCCCCTCCACAAAGCCCATCCCAGATGTTACCCGTGCATCCAAGTACGCGAAAGAAAGATCTAAAAATGTACTGACTTCAAAACCGTGCGCCAGGCCTTCGATCAAAGGACGGCAGAGTCCTAGCAATGATGCCGCACCCAGAGCGCTGCGTTATGAACCCTGGATCCTGGGTTCCGGCCAAGGTGCAGGAGGAATGGGGCGATTACGGGCCGTGGATTAAAGTATTTCAAAATGCTAGAAGATGGGTTGGATGAGTCTGGAGAGTTAGTTGATGCGATGATTGCGTTACACGACAAATCCTGTCTAGGCATGGCACTTCTCAGTAGGTAGCTTGGATAGATCGTACTGGGGCCCGTTATATAAATCGCCATCTGAAATAGTCACTGCTCTAATCCCATGCATTATTCTTTAAAACGCCTTTTCGCAATACTAATGAGATAAGCTAGGCTAGTATACATATAACTTTTGCTAAGCGAGTTGATATGTATAGTATCTAGCAACTGAGACGAGTGCTAAGGATCTAAGGATACCAAGAGTATGTTTAGGACTTTTGATACTCGTGCCGACTTGCATTAATTGAAGCCCCTTTGAGTTGGCTACGCTTAGTAAGAAACGAGCGCTAGCTATCTTAGCTGCGAAGTTTGCAGGCTAGACCGAAAGGGGCTTAGCGAGCTTGGCAGGTCTGATGGCCTGGAGGCAACGTCGTGACCTCAATGATTAGCTATATAATACATTACACCCACCTAAGGATGCCTCTCTCACTATCTCCAAGCCATCTAACCATTATATATCTTGAAGACAGTGAACAAAAGACCCTACACTTTCCACTTCGCAACGACTCAAGTTGCGGCGTGTAAAAACTTGGCCAGGCTACTATTCTAGGTTGCGCTTACGCTGCATGGCTGTTTTAGCCGCAGTGGGGTTGATGCCTAGAAGTACTTCAATGCTGGACTTAACGCCTCCCTCTTCTCTGTTGACAACCGGGCATTACCAAGGTCTTGAAATAAAAGCACCAATCCTTCGAATCACGGCGATCCAGCTACAATGGACGGCGTAAGCGCCGCGGCATCTATAGTCGGAATAGCAACAGCCGGAATCCAAGTCTCAATCAAAGTCGTCACGCTCGCAAGTCAGATTAGCACTGCGGCGGATCGCATCAGCTCTATAGGCAACGATGTGTCCCTGACCTCCGCCGTACTGCATCAATTGGGGGATTTGATGAGCCAGAAGACCACCCACGGTAGCCTTCCGATCTTCAATGCAGCCGGTCTGGAGACGACCAAAAGCTCGGCCAAAACATGCCAGAAGATATTTGAAGAGGTAGAGAGAGAGACTGCTAAAGCTAGCAATGTGATCAGGGGACGGAAACGACCGGTGGGGGAAAAGATCAAGTTGACGATGCTTGAAAAGGCGAAGTGGCCTTTTCTACAGCCAAGTCTTGAGATTTTGAGGACGGATTTGAGAGAAGCGAAGGGGACACTTATGCTTATGTTGCAGGTAATTGTCGCTTTTGTAATTGTTCAGAGGAGAGCATTTGACTAATGATGCAGCTGGCGAGTCTGGCTCTCTCTAAGCGTGTGGCTGATTTGTATGCCCCCTTATCCTACCTTATATATAATGGGTAATTTTGCTCTTCGTGGGCTTATACTGCCTAGAAATACTTCCGCATCCTCCGACATGACGGAACAACGGGACATTATACGCTCAGTTCTAATGTTGAACCGACAGCAACAAAAAGATTCCATTTCCAACTCTGATAGCGACACAGAAGTCTTCGAAGATCAAGAGAGGGGCCGCTCGGAGACCGCACGAGATATAGAGAGTGGTAGCCCCCAACGTCCGACATCGGCCAGTCCGACACAACCTTCTGGACCCTCTGCTCCAATTGCTGGATCGAGATTCGCAAGACATACATCTATGGAAGATGGGGAAGATCAATCACCAAAGCAACAAAACAACCACACCGCCAAAACGGAAGTCGAGGTATCGAAAGACCCTGAAACGCGTCCAATTGACGATTCGTCCCGAAATTCCTCTGGGATGTTTACGCCATCACGGACCAACAGCAATGGCCAGAAGCCTCGACTATTGTCGCTCGAAACTCAACATCTTCAAGGACAAGGAAGTGCAACTGATCCGAGAAGCCAGGACACAGCCAAGGCAGTAAAACTCCGGCTGTTTACTATTGATCCGTCCATTCACGTTGAATATGCCCTAGTCAAAATCGAATGGATTTGGTCAGACACCAAAATTTCGGAAGATGAAATACGCGAATTGATCGCCCAGAACAAGGCCGATGGATTCAGATCGGTTTTCGCCGCATTGCAGGCTTTGAATGTGTTCGAAAGATCTCATGTAGCCGGTTTCGTCCGTGGACTCGGAGATTACGTGACTCTGGTTTCTCTGAAGCGTACCGAGCAAGATCTACGGGGAGGCAACATTACGCTCAAGGCTGTTCCTTCCTTTCAGCTCATTACTGAGCAACCAGCGAGTAAGGTGAAATCAGTAAAGCCAGTTTTTGTGAGAGTGCTTGCCGAGCATATATGTCCGGAGACACTGGATGCGTATAATCTGCCTTGGAAATGGGATGCTGTGAGTACAGGGATTCTGTCAAATATAGTCGCATAATAAACTGACATGGTGAATAGCGGGACCCAGGTTACATCATTATTGAGCGGTGGCTTCCCGAAAACGACCAAGATATTCTTTTCAAGCACACCCGCGCACTAAGAGACAGAACTTTTTCTCCATACCTCCCTGAACTCAATGAACTCAAAAGGGACAGCAACAAACTCTGTTTGTTTAAAATGAAGTCCCCAACTGGGTTGCGCCGTAGCCGTTCTTGGATTTTGGGTTCAGAGCGCGATCAGTCCTCTGAACGTGAAACAGTCAGATACCTCGATGTGGAGGGTGAGAAGGACGAGTCCACGGAAGCCGAACCTGGGGATGAGTCTGAAGAGAATGCTGCTGTGGATGAGTTGTTGGAGAAGTATACGACGTTCTTTGAACGGGCCTCTTAGGTCGAGGTACGAAAATTGATGACTACTTTGCTTTTATCTAGTTGAACGCTACCGACGTACTACAAAAAGAATCCACTCATGATCTCCTGAACTTGCAGCGTACTTCCATCATTTGAACCCAGATCTAAATTGGGAAAAAAAAAGGCTCTTCTTGCACATTACATCGAACATGATACTTAGGATGGTAGTCAAGCGAAGAAATTCTCAACACGAGTGTGTCAAAACGCTATTTAACGAGAACCCTGAGATAGATATTCACCCCAACCCTTTCCGCAATCCCAGCAGTGCCGCCTGTAAAACAAACGATAATAATTGCAGCGGTATGATTTTGCCTTCCTTCCAACAAGCGAACTCCCGTCATCTTCACCCGCATCAAATATCAGTATTTACATAACCGTTAATACGTGAAGTCTTCTTCTTCTCCACAACGGCCTCTCCCATCTACCATCCAACTCTCTAGTATCCCCAAAGATAAAACTCCCTCCAGCGTTTGCTCATAAACTCAAAAAGGCCAGCCGCGCTGATAGATGGATAGGTAGATAGATGGATAGGTAGATAGATGGATAGGTAGATAGATGGATAGGTAGATAGATGGATAGGTAGATAGGTAGATAGCACACACACTCGACTTTGCCAACGTCAGTGCGTGGAGCAGTAGCTAAATAATCTCCACCAAGCTTGAAACCGTGAAATGAGCGTCACTAGTGTAGTGGGAATCAGAGAGACCAGCGGCATCACCAATCGAACCCCCCCCCAGCCTAACGCCTACGCCTGGCCCGCTATACTATAATAATCCCTACAAAGCATATACCATATTTATTCTACCGTGTTTATCCCACCATCCATCTATCCAGAAGAATCAATCACCATCGTCTGGCCCGAGAACTGGGCGCTTGAAGAGAGTCCGGACGGAGTATGGTTATCTGTAGTCTTATTTGTAGTTTGGAAGATGGATGGGGAGGGAGAGATGGATGGATGGATAAGGCGAGGGAAGGAGAGGGAGAGGGATAAGAAGAGGGATATTAAGGTTCAAGGTGATAGATAGGTAGGTAGGTAGAACAATAGATAGAGAGTGATAAATAGGAAGTAAAAGGAAGAGGAAGAGGGAGACAGTGAGGCGAAGAGAGAAAGAAAGAAAGAGGGAGGAAGGGGGGGAGGGAGTGGAGAGTGGAAGGAGAGGGGGAGAGGGAGGCGGTGAGAGAGGGAGGGGAAGGCAGTGAGGCGATAAGGAGGAGGGAGTTGAAGAAGGAAAGGAGGATAGGAGATGTAATTAAGGGGTGGATATAAATATGAATTGGATTAGGAAAAGAAGGAAAGAAGGAAGGAGATGGAGAAGGACGTGGTTGAGGGGAACGGAGCTAGTGTTGGGGTGGTATTTAGCGGATGCGAATGAAGTTTAAAGTAGGGGGTACGCAAGTGTGTGCGTTATTCTATATTATAATAGCCAACGGGATTTAGATATAATATCCCTGCGCGATAAGTGCTTCACATATCCAGCTGAGAGATTGTAAGAGATAGTGTAGATTCCCCTTCGTTGAATTAGTTCGAC
This sequence comes from Xanthoparmelia taractica, assembly GCA_033085395.1. Classification (NCBI taxonomy): domain Eukaryota; kingdom Fungi; phylum Ascomycota; class Lecanoromycetes; order Lecanorales; family Parmeliaceae; genus Xanthoparmelia; species Xanthoparmelia taractica. The sequence continues at coordinate 16,606 of JANQBS010000255.1, read as the reverse complement.
GCCACGTCTCGAACAGCGCGATTAACGTTTACGAAGTGATCAGGTTGGATATGTGCATCGATTATGTGGATTTCTGGAACCAAACTAGGTGACTTCGATAGCTTTCAATTTCTCACTTTGCAATTGTTGACGATGCTACCGCACAAATGATGCATGTGTGATGTTCGGGTTTCGCCACGGACCCATTTGGGACCCTTGAAGAATTACACCCAGGTTGCGTCAAATCTCACCGTGATGTCTTGCTTGCTCTGGATATCGAAGGCTGTATGCGTGTTGTATTATCTCTCACGGCATTGATTTCTGTTCATGTGTCCTTTCCATACATACATATAGTGCGTGCTATCGATCAGAACGGGCTGCGGCCGTTGAGTTTCAGGACTCTACACCGGCCGTGACTCTTCCTAGCGCACGCGAAGCCTCAACCTTTTTCTTTCACACCGGAGCCGCGTTTCAGGAGGGGGTGTATGTACTAAGTATCAGACTCCACTGGCTATGGATTTGGATGAGATAGAGACAGTACAGGTGGAGGACCCTACTCGAATTCCTCAGCATCGGCCATTTCAACATCCTCGTTGTCAATGTTTCCAGCTTGGCTGGCATTTTTCACTTACGCTTGAATTCAATTTTCTTCGTTTGGCCTTTGGTTCGTACTTTGGGTGCTCCTTCTTGATGTGCTTGTCGAGATGTACTTTGTTTCTATATTTATAGGCATCTCGGTTCTGTTTTCCAGGGTTTTCTAAGCTGCGTGATGGGGTGGGGTTGGGTGCGGTTTGGACCTCCGGCACTCCACCGCGAGCCGTGTTGGGGGGCTTTGGGGTCCCGAATTCGGGCTGGGGTTTCTTTGGTGAGGGGTGGGAGGGCCCCAGAAACCCCACATACTCTTACACCCTTTTCTACGACTTAAGGCTGATGCTGTCCCAAAAAATAAGCCCGACCAGTTTACGTTAATCGTGAGAGTTGATCGATAATGCAGCCACCACAGCGTTCGGGCGGCTGGTCCAATGAACCTTCATCCTGACAAGCGGGATGTTCGGGTCCCCAAAATCTGCTTTATAGAATACGCGAATCAGAGGCGGTATGGGGGGGGTTGCATAGAGAGGATTGCATAGCCTTTCCTCTGCCTGCTTCTCGCATGGTGAGGTAGCCGCACGAATTACATTTAGCCTGGAGTAAGATTGAGGGCCTTAGGTGGGGTGCAGAGCCTAGAGCTTTCTCGCGTATGATACACGTGTTCCCTGGGATATGCACCGTTAGGGCTAGGGCTAGCACCACTAAAATACTAAATCTTATTTAAATCGATATAATTTTTATGATATAATACTATTTTTCTTTCTCTTAGTAAGACTTAGATATTTATAAATCTATATAAATTAATTATAATATTCTATATTAATAGATGAATTAATTTAATTAAAAATTATTAAAAGATCGATAAAGTTCTAGCCCTAATATTAAAGTTAGGGCTAGAGTTTTTATTATCGTAACTGGAATATCGTCTTAAAGCTCGATATTATCTTAGTAATATACTTTTTATTTATTATTAATAGGAATGAGATATCTACGAATCTATAACATTAATTAAAATATTCGATTTAGATTAATACATTAAGATAAATAAAAAAAAACGCTGAAATTCTAGCTTAGCCCTAACCCTAAGGGTGCATATCCCAGGGAACACGTGTAAGACTAGCGTCGTCGCATTATCGTAGCAAGTTGCCTAGAGGTATACTGCAAAGGCCCAACAGTACCAACTACCATTATAAGTGCATATCAGTGCATATAAGTGCGCATCTAGGGCCTAATAGTTTCAGTGATATAGTTGTAAAGCTCTAGGACTTTGTGGTGCACGATTTCGTTGCCTTGAACCATGAGAAACTCGTCATCCTGCATCGCCCCGCAGCCGCCCCGCCAAGAACAAGAAGCTCTCATTCCAAGCAGCATTGGCTTTAAGAACTACGATTCACTCTCCAGATAGGACAGCCATAGCATTTTCAAACCCAGGCCGTCTCTTGTGATACGCTATATCTCTAAGGATCGTCTCTTGCTAAGGCTGGAAGTCACCTTGCGGATGACTCGAGGCAGGTGACGATGGCCAACTCAGCCGCGAAACTTACTCCTCCTGCCTCCCCTACAGCATCGTTCTATGATTTGAGCGACGATGAAGAAGGTGAGTATAATACGATCATGCACAGCAGCTCCGGTCGCGGTGTCAAGCTCTTATTCTCCAAAAGCAAGGTATGCCCGACTTCGAACAATTCAAAGCGTGCAAAGACTAACAACTAGCTACAAGGTCTACGTACATCCTACACCCTCATCCAAAGACAATATCCCCGGCTTTATAGCTCTCATACAGCAGAAAACCCCCACTACCGACGTGCGACCCGCGACCAGCTCCTCCACTTCCTCAAAAGCGGACCGAGCTACATCATACCTACTAGCCTGGCTACCAGAGTCCTCATTAGGAGAAGCATTCGACTCTTATGTTAAAGTTGAACTTTCCGACGCCTCTTCCCCACCGAAGAACACACTTCTTGTGCCTCAGCCACCTACAACCACATCCCACACCACACCAATAGGCACCTACGCTTTCGCCGTACCAGTGAGCGAGATATATTCGCTCCTCATAAGACCGCCCAGTCTGGGCTGGTGGTTTGGTAGCGTCGTTATCAACACCCGAGCCGGCAACAGCTTCCCCGCCCTTTTCTTCCACGATGACGAGTGTCAGTCGACTATACTACAGAAGAAGAAGCTGGTCAGGGAAAACTTTGATCCATTTGGTGAAGGTGGGGGAGCATTTTGGGGAGGCGATGACGTTTTAAGATGGCTGAAGAGATATGTGGTCGTGGAGAGGTCTGGAGCGGACCCTTCGGTGTATCTGATCGAGCCGAGTGCGGACGACAAGTTGGGTTTCGGTGGAAAGACATCGGCGCCTAACAGTCCAAAGCTGGGCAGCCAAATTGCAGGACCTATGGGCATTCAGGGGGCCAGTGCGGCGTCAAGCAGTAATCGGGATGCAGGAATGGATCCAGTCACAAAGGCGCTGAAGCAGGCTCGGTGGAGCTTTTTGGAGAAGATGAGTCAGGTCACAAGTTTCACGAGGAGGACTGCGCAGGATATCGTGGAAAATCCAAAAGTGCCACCGCAAGTCAGGCGGTTGATGAAGAACCCAGAAGTGCAGACTCTGCAGGATGAATTCGACAGCGCACGGGTCTACCTCGCAAGATGGGCTATGGGGATTGCAGAGCAAAGCGAAAAAGAGCGGAGTCAGAGAATCTTTACGGCGCAGGACGTACTCGAGATGGAGGATAGCGATGTGGGAGAGTTTGAGATTCTGGATATGGAGGCCAACAATCTCTCATTGGCCGAGAAGAGAAAGCCAGTTTCATTGAAAGAATGGAAGAGCTTCTTTGATGCGAAGACCGGTCGGCTGCAGGTCACGGTCGATGAAGTGAAGGAGAGGATCTTCCTTGGCGGTCTTAATTCGAGCGATGGCGTACGAAAAGAAGCATGGCTCTTCCTGCTAGGGGTCTACGACTGGGAGAGCACAGCAGATGAGAGAAAAGCCATGATGAACAGCAAAAGAGACGAATTTATAAGGCTGAAGGGTGCGTGGTGGGAGCGCATGGTAGACGGCAGCGGCAATACGGAGGAGATGGAATGGTGGAAGGAGCAAAAGGGCAGGATAGGTAGATACCCCTCGCCTGCACAATGTCATCTCAAGCGCAACCGGCTGACACATCCCATTGCTGGGGATCTCACATATAGAGAAAGATGTCCACCGCACCGATCGTCAGATTCCTCTCTTCGAGGGCGAAGACATACCTCATCCAGATCCTGACTCACCCTTCGCAGAGGTTGGCACCAATGTTCACCTTGAGCAGATGAAAGATATGCTCCTTACGTACAATGAATATAACCGTGACCTTGGGTATGTCCAGGGCATGAGCGATCTTCTGGCCCCTATCTACGCCGTCGAGCAAGACGACGCTGTAGCGTTCTGGGGATTCGTTGGGTTCATGGACCGGATGGCATGTCTCAAGTCTTCCCAAATTGGGATGATACAGCCAGCTAACGTGCTTCCAGGAGCGTAATTTCCTCCGCGATCAGTCCGGCATGCGCACGCAACTCCTCACCCTCGACCATCTCGTTCAACTCATGGACCCAACCCTCTACCTACACCTCCAATCCGCCGATTCCACAAACTTCTTTTTCTTCTTCCGCATGCTCCTCGTCTGGTATAAACGTGAGTTCGAATGGGCGGACGTCCTCCGATTATGGGAGTCCTTATGGACGGATTATATGAGTAGTAATTTCCATCTCTTCATCGCGCTGGCGATACTCGAGAAACATCGGGATGTCATTATGGAGCATTTGAAGCATTTTGATGAGGTGCTAAAATACGGTATGATACTTCCTTCTATCGCTTGGGTGGCAAAGGCATGGCAGAAAACCTAATGAGCGATTTATCAGTCAACGAACTCTCAAACACAATCGACCTCCCTTCCACCCTCCTTCGCGCCCAAAATCTCTTTCGCCGCTTCCAGCGCACTGTCGAAGCAATCGATAAGCGAAATAATTTCCCCGCTCCCTCTGTCCGCCAGCGTAAACCAGCCGACAAGCCGTCCTCACCTAAACCAAAAATTACTGGCGCCACATCAGCACTTGACGGACGAAGACGGCCTGGCAGTAGCGCGGGAACCGACGAGGGAGAGGAAGGAAAGGGGAAGGCCAAGGAGAAAGTCATCAGTCCCGAACTGAGGCAGTTACTCAGCAGGAAGGTGGAGGTGCTAGATAAGAAGGGCGTGAAGGAGCATGGAGGCGGCGTTGGCGCATGATGATAGCGTAGCGATGTTTCTGATAGTTAGGTATCCTCCAGCATGCCTCCCTCGTGCGCGTCCCGTTGGGTTGTATAACGCAGCGAGAAGTTCTTTTGAAGCGACAAGTATCAAGGATATGATATTCCTTTCCCTCCGCATGAAATCCGTCCCACCGTTAAGGCCGTTTTTTTTTTTTTTTTTTTTTTTTTCTTTTGAAAGTGTATCCCTTATCTCTCTCGTAGCCCCTCTCTTCCTCCTTCCTCCTTCCTCCTTCCTCCTTCCTCCTTCCTTTCATGCTCAGCACCAAGAGCCGACTCCTCATCACCGAGCACTAGGGCTCAGAAGAGAGAATCCAACCTTTCTGTCCCCCTCCCTCACTCATCTGGAAAGGAACTATCGCTGACATGTTCTCAGTTGCTTCTTCGTCTTGGGGCGAAGGAGGGGAGGGGAGGGGAGGGTTAGACCTGCATGGCTTACGTCGTTTCTGAAGACGTGCAGGAGATCAACATGTGCTCGAGATGGCTTGATAGAATAGGGAATGAGGATAAAGTTACGGTAATAGATTTTTTGGTAGGTATGAGGATCGAGGAGGAGAGAGGAGGAGGAGGAGGAGGAGGAGTAGAGGGGTTTGATATGTATGAGGATCGAGTCGAGAAGGAGGATTTGAACGAAGAGGGAAAAAGGATAGGAAAGACGAGGAGGAGGAGGAGGATGAAGATGATTTGGCCTGGATAGAAATAGAAGTTATGATAGAGAGAGAAGATTGAAATGAAGAGGAAGAAAGGGAGAGAGGGAGATATAGAGAGAATAGAGAGGATAGAGAGGATAGAGAGAACAAATATAGCACCAGGTGAGGAATGTTAGAGAGAGAGTCAAGAGACATGCGCGTGAACGAAGGATCTTAACGTTTATAAAGCCAAGGCTCACATGCAGAATTGGGCGATGTGCTTCACCTTTGGCGTTCGGATTACTCTTTCGCTCGCGTGATAGGGTAGGGAGAGATGGTAGGAAAGGGAGAGGGAGAGGAAAGGAAGGCCTCGCTAAGCTCGCCAAGGTAAGGTTGGTAAGGTAAGGTTGGTAAAGTAAGGTAAGGTTGGTAAAGTAAGGTAAGGTTGGTAAAGTAAGGTAAGGTTGGTAAAGTAAGGTAAAGTCGCGTGGTTCGCATGGGTCGCGTGGTTCGCTTGGCTCAGTCTGTGACTGTGAGTGTGTAATGGTTTAAAGTGGGTTTTTCTATGCGTTCCTTGTTCGTGCAGGTGGAGGCTGGGTGGCTGGGTGGCTGTAAGTGGCTGTAGCTGGGTAGCCGTGGCTGTAGCTGGGTAAGTGGGCAGGCGAGACCATGGTGCAGGTCGATTCGCGTGGGTGGCTGTAGGTGGCTGTAATTGGGAAGGCGAGGGCGCAGGTGGGAAATGGGGGAATCGGAGATGGAGGCTGGGGGTTGAGGGTAGGAGTGTGCATAAGGGAAGTGGGAGGGTGCATGCATGCTGCATACTTTGAGGTACCTTCCCCAACCCAACCAAACCCCCGGTGCTTTGATTACTATTCCCTTCCCTTTCCCCTCTCTTCCCTTCCCTTTCCTTCCCATCCCTCACCAGACCATATTACCTTCACTTGTAAGACAATCTTTACTCTTTGATTTCCGTTTGGTGCGAGCAATTTCACCAAAGAAAAGGCCACGTGAGGCATGCATGCATAAATAACATGCGTAGAGAACAAATAGGGGAGATTGTACGGGGGTTTTTTTGGGCTCAAGTGTATCGACTGTGTTATCGAAGGAAGGAAGGAAGGAAGGGACGAAGGAAAGAAGGGGTTTCGGATACGAGCGTGTGCTGGGTGCTAATGTCTTCACTCGCTCAAGGGGGGGGGGAAGGGAAGGAAAAGGAAGGGGAGGGGCGGGGAGAGTGGAGAGTGAGAGAGGGATGAACGAGGGATGCGATTTGCACACAAAGATAAGGAGGGACGGGCGGCGCCTTTTCTTTTCGTACTTTTATCCCGCGTGGACACGCCGGTTGGGGATACCTGAGACGCTATCTTTCTGAATAAAGTCTGATCCTCAAACATTACGGAGCTAGAAATTGCCGGTTTTTGAGGTCCAGCCGAAGTTCTATCCGACAAGAAGAATAAGTCCAGAGGATCGAGACAGAGGCTTGGCAAGTATCGTCCCAAAGCTATCATAAAAGCTGGATCTTTCAAGCTCTGACACCCAAAAGCTCAGCTCCATGGGTAATCGTCGTCCCCAGCGCCGTCGAGAATCAAATCCTCTATCCCGAGATTACGCAAAGCAAATCCACTACTCGTCTCAAGAAGCATATAGTCCTTGCGCATCAATATGACATGGGATGAATGTGCTATGCCTTTCTGCAAATAGTGGACTTTTCCTCTGAATCAAGCTCTCTGATTGTTTAAAGAAAAGAGTGACCTAACGTGGCAGAGATTAAGGCGGGGGTGTAGCTGGCTACTGGGTAGGCGCAGCGAGTTGATGAAACCGGATGGGATGGTTCGAATTGAATTGTGTGGTGCCGGAACCAGAGAGTAGATTGGGCCTGGAGAGGGTATGCTGAGGAGGACATCCTAAGAGACTTTGGTAGTGTATCTTCGCCGAGTTTCTTATTACAGACTTGCGCCTGCCTTGGAACCTGCCCATACGTAAGGGACTTGAGTTAAGGATTAGAGAGGCTTTTGAGAAATGAAAGCCCGTGTCTGACGAAGATTGAAAGAGGGCGACCTCAACATGGTCGAGCGTCTGGGGCATCAAGCCCCGGCCGAGCGCCTGATAATATTTTTTAGAACATCCATGTCATGACAAGGCTGCATGGCAGAGAAGCCGATTGAACAGATCATTGCTATTGAAGCCTGCGGATACCAGCCTGCTGGTTCAGAAGAACAACAATACACTCGGTGTCTTCGGATAGTGATCTCAGATCCCAAACATACACACCCCCTGAATGAGATGTAGAGTGAATGGGTCCCCTCACACACACGAGTTCAATGAATGCGAATCCTCCAGATACAGCAGAGAATGCCATCCACCTTCCACCTTCTGGCGCCAAGGGACCCTCGAATTAACATCCTTATACTCCTTGCACTCGTAATCAATGTTTTCCTCCGTCCGATCTCCATCACAATTTTGCACCCACGTTGCTCTTGCGACTATCCTGAAGTCCTGTTCGGCAAATTCGTGTAGGTAAATGGCTTCAAGAACCGGAGAATCTGCGCCGACTGTGACGAGTAAGGGCACCATATCGAAGTGACCCACACCGTTTGGAAAGCTGGCTTGGTAATGGTCTTTTACTTGTGACATGATGTCCAGGACATTGGCGAAGGTGTGACCGTGATATAAACCTTGGGGACCAATCTGTTTTAATTTTGCGATGGTCCATTGTCGCCAAGTTTCAGGGATGGCTCGACGGCCGCCCCAGTAGAGTAGGGGTAGGAGTGCATGATCGACCAGCTTCCTTGTGTGGGTGTTTTCACGGTCGGAAGGAGGGTACAAGTATTCCGCTATACGGAGATTTGCATAGACGTAGTAGCACATTGCGGATTTGTAACGCACGGGGTCGACTTCAGCGTGGTAGAGGAGCGAGGAAGTGCAGGACATGTAGGTATTGTATGTGGCGACGTTCATCGCTGCCTCGGAAGACGTGAAATGGAGAGCTGCAGGTGGCAAGGGGTATTGTTCATCGGCCGGAGGTGTTCCATCCGAAAGCTCCGAAGGTGGGGCTGAAGGTGCAGATTGAATATCATCTGAGGAGACAAAGGACGAAAAGGTTAACGTAGATCGATCCTTCCATGCCCTCAGGTCTTCTTGAAATTGTAAGATCCTGCTACTATCCGATACACCAGCCGAGCCATACCAAGGGCCCCAGATGATCTTATCCGACTTGTTGAAACTCGAAATCAATCTGAGCAAATGATCCCGCTCGCTACATTTAGTTTCCGAAACTTCAGGCGGAGGCTGTACTACTGATTCTACCTCTTGCTTGAGATTACTTGGAGGCGCACTCTCGATAAGGCGTTTCCTGGTCGTGTCTTGTATGGAAGTCTGTGCATAAGGCACGAGGACTTGGGCCTGGAAGTCGAGACTTACAATCGAACGAAGAAGGGAGTGGATTTGATAGCCGTCTATACGGGATTGGTTACGGACATGGGCTTCGAATACCTGAATGGCGGCCCAAAGATTTCGGAACAAGCCGACAGAGCCCCCAATGAAACACTGGTTGCATTAGCGTGGATCCTGTGTCCCAGCAGAGCTACACTAGTGCATACCTCGAAGTAAGCGAATAGTGTCAGGGTAGCCAGCACTTGCATGGGCTTCAGAGCACTTGCGTTACTGTCTCTTGATAAGCACCTAATAGCTTGTTGATAATTCTGCAGTGCGAACGTTTTCAGAGCGGCTGGGAAAGGCCGTACGCGGCCTGCATCAGCAGACGTTTTGTGCATCGCAGCGAGAGAAATCATAGCATGAAAGACATAGTCAGTCGACCAAGCCATCCTCGCAACATCGTCTCTCCAGAATTTCTGACGGGTGCCTCCACTGATTGCATAGACTGTCTGGGTAATGAATTGATGGTAGAATGGCAGGGAAACGCTCCCTACATTTAGTAGAGCATCATTTCCTATGTCGAGAGGACCGGTGGAATAGGTGGACATTCTCCTTTCGAGCATCTTTTCTGAGACATTGGCACACAATAATTTTTTGGCGGGGTAGCCTTCGCAATGGACGTTGGCTGACTTGCATCGTTGGCATTCTGGTTTGGCTTCGTCACATTTGACACGTCTTTTGCGGCAGGAGAAGCAGCCGGTCTTTGCTCGCTTTTGTGGCATGGTGAGAGATAGACCGGGGATGATTACTGTGCATCACAGGGATCCAAATCGGGACACGGTCAATCCATAGCGGTGGGTAGCCGAGATAGTCCGCCTTGGGTTTGGTTGCGGTTTTCCGGTAACCTGTCAGAGGCGTAGTTCGGCAGACAACCTAAGCCGCATGTAATACGAGCAGCACGGATGTCCTTGAAGAAGACATGTTGATGGAGCGAGTGATGAATCCGAGGTTATGGATTGATGGTATGGTTGGACGTTGGAAAGACCTTCGCTGATGCCAGCGCAGCTGGGTACGCTAGCAAGGACCCTGCATAAGCGAGATAGACGACGCTGGCTCTTGGCATTCGTCATAGGCCTACTTTAGATTCACTTTAACCTTTTTCAGCCTGTCCGTCGCATAGCTCGTGTATCTCGTATGGATCGCACCGACTTGAAATCTCGTCCTTCTTGCGACATAAGGCATGTCGAATTGGACGGGACTGTGCGGAAGCTCACCAATCTGTTACACTTCGCAACCCTGCTAACTAACAAAGTCTACGTAACGTAAACTCAATTGAAGCTCAGGCTCAAGATAAAACATCAGACAACCCATCCTTCACTTCTTTACATTCCTGGCCCATTGCCCCGTTGCCCCAATTTCGTACAATTATGGTCTCCACTCAGAACCCCAACCTCACCGGCCACTGCCAATGCGGCAATGTCAACTACTCCATAACCTCAGAGCCACACTCCCTCAACGTCTGCCACTGCCTTGAATGCCAACGCCAATCCGGCTCTGCATTCGCCCTCACCCTCGTCGTTCCATCTTCCGGCGTGCACCTCTCCCCATCCTCCCAACAGCACATTGGCCATTTTGAGCGCAAAAGCAATTCAGGAGGCATTCGCGGCGGCATTTTTTGTACCGGCTGTGGTGTTCGCATTTACCATAACAATCCACAGGCGCCGCAATGGATCAGCATAAAAGCGGGGACGTTGGATCAGAAAATGGATCTAAACAGGGCAACGCACATCTGGACGAAGAGGAAGTTGGAGGGGGTGGTGGTTCCCGAAGGAGTGGAAGCTTGGGAAGAGGAGCCCGACGATGGGGTCGTGTGATGCAGATTGTCGGAATGGATTCCGAGTTCAAATTTGACCAACGCGGTACGAATGATGACGGCTGTGTAGCTTTTGCCGGTGCCGGCTTGCGAATGCTGTACTTTACGGCGGTCAACGGGTAGTCGCCTTTTCAACGCGATCACACCATGATTAATGCCTGAAAATACAAAACATAAGATAGCCGCGACCTATAAGTGGCGTCTTATCAATGTGAATATGCCGAAATTGATGTTATGTGGTGCAATGAACGAGCCTCAAAACCCAGGTCCTCTGCTCAATTTATGTTGATAACTCAATAGTCATTTTGCCGCTTCCTGAACGAGTCCTCGTGAATCGTCTCTTTTTCCGAAAAAGCCCTGCCATTTACGTTGTTTGGCTGCTAATCTTCGAGACTGCGTGGCTGGCTGGTCCGCAGCAGATGGCTTGCCACTCAGAACGGCATGGAATTGCGGTATCCGTTTCTCAATCTTCTTGATCCTTGACCCAGACTGGTTACAGCACAATCATCAGTGTTCATCGTCGGAAGAAAAGATGGACTGCGGACGAGGTGAGTAGATGTGATGATGTGAGGCTCGGGCGCTATAGGAACGCGCATATGTTGTGAGACCATGCCTGCGGCCACTGGCTTGTATAACGCACTCCTGGCTCTCTTCCCACTTATTGTACTTCGTCCATAGACAGACAGCACTCGGGGAGTTGCACCTCGCGTCGACCGTCATTATTAGACCGATACGATCCGGCTCTCGCTCCCGAATCGCAGACAAAGCAAGTCATGTCAACTGGGAAAACATGACAGAGACAACAAAATGTATAGCTTTCAAAGTAGACCCATTCAAAGAGAGCGAGCTATGCAAAGTGGTCAGCCATGCTGATGCAATCCGATCCCAAATTGTGGCGCGCGATATCACAAGGATCTCTTATGACCTGAGACGGCAGCCAACTCGTCGTCATTCTAAACTGGGTGGTTGAAAAAGCCGGTGATGTTGAGGCCGAGGCTGCATCTGGAGACCCAAGCCTTGGCTTTGTCTGTCATCAGGTTCCCCCTATTGTAGATGACATTTTCATGATCTTGGGCCAATTTCTGAGGCCAGCCGAATCCCCCTGTTTTTGGACCGACGTTCATCCCTCTGTTTCACGAATTTGTTCCATCTACGCTTCTTAGCCTTCAGCTTGTTAGATCGGACAGCCGCTCGACCCGATGCTGGCTTCCCTAGAATCTCAAGGATCTCTGGTATCCATTTCTCAGTGGAGCTAATCCTCAATGTGGTCTAGATGGCACCCCAGTTAGCTCGCAGCATATCCGCAACCTAGTTATAATATTGACTCACATGGGGATGACTCGACATCCACTGTGGAACTTGCTGGATCCTAGTGTCGACACTCAGTGCCAGGTCCTTCATTTCCTTCATCTTCTTCCACATGCCAGTGGTGGCCGACGGATTAAAGCCAGCATCTGCCATCAACATCATACCAATGTAATCGGCTTCCATTTCCCGTCTCCTTTGCATGTAAGTCAGGAGTGATACAATGGCGCGGTTGGGACCTTCGACACTCAATGATTCCGGCATGAGTTGGCGAAGCCAGCCTAATGGGAGAGAAATGATACCGGCTATGGCCAGCATACTCTTGGATTCCCTCTCATGGTTCGCAAGGACATGAGCAATTTCGTGGGCCAAGACAGCAGCTAATTCATCTTCGCTCTTCACTGCATGTCTGAAGATACCACTGAAAACCAGTACAAGGCCCGAAGAGTAGATGTATTCTGCGTTGGCCACAGCTGACTAACATTAGTACTTCCACGCCAGAGTGCGCAAGGCATTGCATCTTTAGAATACGGTCTCTTGTAGAAAGCTTGGGAAAACGCAAGCGACCAATTGAAATCTAGTAGCGACAACGGCTGTTAGGAACGCTGCCCTGAACGTTGTGCTGACTGCAAGCTCATGAGGAACAAGAGTCTTCCGAAGCGCCTTCTACCAAAAATCTTACCCTTAGAATTCGGGATAATACGGTGAATACACAAGGAAGAGGTTATTGCCTACTTACATGGAGCATTAACAATAAGAAATTCCCACTCCTGATCATCAAGCCCACTAGCGTGTATCAAGCGGTTGAATACCGAAATGGGGCCCTGCATATTTGGATTCTCGCTCCTCCATGAGAGATTCGTCAGCTCATCTATACATTGACCCTCACCCTGCGTCTCGCGTATTTTCTCCATAGATTTCGTTATCCAATCCGGTACGTAGTCTAGCCGCCTCCTTCCGGTAATTGGTACACTTTGCGAAAGAAAACAATAGAATATAATGGTTCCAGAACCGAATACCACAAGACCACGCACAATGTACTTGTGATTCTTGGCCCAATCATGCCATCTGGACTTGGACCAGGGCTGTCGAGAACCCTCTGTCTGGTTCGCTCGAGAGCCTTTTAGTGGTTCTGGTCTGTTTTTCCAAGGTACCGTAGGGAGCAAGACATATCGTGAGCGCTTGCATTCCTTGGATGGTCTGAATGCCTGATGATGCGACGATGGTGTATACTGCCTTGTCCTTTGAAGATGCAAATAGGGAGTGCACTGCCGCCACCGATTCCTGCGTCCCATTTTCTCAAGGAGATGAGACTGCATATCTTATACAGCAGCTAGCTGTAAGAAAGACAGAGGAGTTGAGGTAAGAGCCGTGAAACAAAGGTACACCTCTTGCTCGGCCAAACCCTTGCCCGAGCCCCTGATTGAACCCTAGGCTAGCCACATTCAGACATGTAGGCTTGAATCAGGGCTAGCTGGGCTTTAGCCGTCAGCCCGTCACACAATGTTATTACCACGTCCTACACGCTCTCTGAGCACGCGACGCGGCAGCCAAGGAGCAAAAATCATCCATCTGTCCCCCTGGTATTGTGAGGCACCATTCATTCCCATGATTAACCTAAACGCGTGGACATACAACGTTGGTGTATGGTGGTTAATCTCATGTGTTCGAGGTAAGCCAATCCAAATTCTTCTGCTATCAAAACGGTTCAGTAGGACCTGCAATCGATAGTTCACATGTTGCCGAGGTTAATGGAGGGGTACGCTGAGACGGCACAGTCACGCAAAGTTACTGTGGTCGAGCGGTACTCAAATTGGGCCGTTCAGTGTCAACGGTTTGAATGAGCTATCTACTGTAGTAATCGGTTTTGTTGAAAGCCGAATTATTGAACCTATTGATGTAAAGGAAGTACAGCCTAGCTACTATTCGCGCGAGCAAAGTCCTCCAAATACTCGGCCAGTTTCTGCACATTAGCCATTGATACCGCATTGTAATTGCTCGCCCTGCGCCCAAATCAGCGTCTCCTTTGCCACCAAATAGTAAGCAGCATGGCACGTGACATACCTAATCCCGCCAACACTCCGATGCCCTTTCAACCCTTGCAGCATTCGCGCTTCCGCACCTTTTAGGAATTCCTTCTCTGTGGCGGCATCTTTGACCCGGAAGCAAATGTTCATTCTGCTTCTTACGCTTTTGTCATTTACTGGTTGGTAGACTTCGGGGTTCGCGTCGAGGATACGGTAGATGATTTCTGCTTTTGCGTTTGAGACGGCTTCTTGGCCGGAGACTTTGGAGTCTCCGTGGGTTGCGAGTAGGTCACGCATTACTTCACCAGCGATCCAGATGGAGAAGATGGGCATCGTGTTGTACAAAGAATCTGGGTGCACATTTCGAGTTAGCGTGTCGATGTCCAGTCAGGTATGGGAGAGGGAAAGAAAGGACGGAAATTCATTCGGAGGTGAGGAGGGCTCGATTCTGCCCAAACATGGCTTGCGGCTTAAAGCATTTTTCCGTGATAAGATAGGATGATCGCGAGCCCTACGTACTGTTTTGACTGATAACAGACCAGTTTAATATTGTGGGTGGAGACCAGACTCCAACTTGATGCAAGAATGAAGGCGGGGGCACTGTGGTCAAAAGGTCCTTCCTGATGATTGCTATAGTTACATCCGTGATGCCTAAGTCAGAAATTCGGAATTAGTATTGCCTGTCTGAGGGGATATGTCGAAGCCTGAAACCACTATTGGGAGTGACAACATGCGAGGCACGTCTTAGGACTTGACAATTGACCCGAGAAAGGAAGAATGGACTACCAGAAGACGTACCTATGTTCTTCTGCGCACCCCCGAAGATCGCGGCATACTTGCTGACTGGAATCTGACGGCTGAGGAAGTTGGAGCTCATGTCAGCGACTATGAGTCTCTCGTTCTCCCCTGCCTGAGACTCCAAAGACTTGGGAAAGCCAGGCCATTCAGTCCCGTCGACAGTTTCGTTCGAACAAAAGCTACGTCAAGATAGTGTCAGCTTTCCTTTTCTATGGATTCTAGGGTCTAGAGTTATGTTTGAGAAGCAAGGTGGGTAGGAACTCCTCAAGTTTGTCTTCAGACCCCGCGAAGTGCGTAAACAGGGAAAAAAGGACTTAAGAAGAGTCCTTACTACACAAATGCACTACCGCAACCTGCGTTGGCATCAGGAGGTGTCAGGCTCCAGGTGTCTTCCGGCGGGATGGTTCCAAATTTGCCCCCATTCGCCTTGCGTGCGTCGAGGGCGACGTTCACGAAATTCTGGCCTAACGGATCCAAAAGTTGAGCAGCCTCTTGGGACGCTTTCAAGGACCAAGCCCCAGTCACCAAGTAGTCTAAGCGCAGCGAGGACTTCAGCTCTTCCCTGACTCTCCGCAAGATGGCATCGTCGTCATCCCCAAGTTCTTCCTTGGCGCGTCTCCGGCGTTTTTCAACCCAAACAGCTACCATATTGAACACCACAGCGCTGAATTCACCAGAACCCCCTCCATGAAGGAATAGAACCTCATAATTTTCGGGAATGTCCAGCAGTGAGATCAGTGCCTTCTTCGTCTCGTCAAGGATCCTCATGGCGGTGGATGAGCTATGGGAATTTAGAGTTTAGTACCTGTTCTTCGAGGCAAGATAGCTTGAATGGGTACGAGATTGGTTTCCACCCTACCGGTGAGAAATCTCAGCAAGTCCAAGTCCGGAGTTCTCATAGTTTACGAAAGCCTTTTCAAGTCAGTAATGCTGAAACCAAGACTTAAGTTCTGCCCTGAAACAGTTTGCAGAGTGAGAACGCGTGAACGATATGGCGAGACTCGAGGCTTGATCCTTAAGCAGATACATGGACTCCAAAAATACGTACAGCTGCACCTCTTTCGAGTACCGGTGTGGGAAGCGGAGCCGGTCCGGCTCCAAACTACAGATTTTAAATCAGAACCACTCTTCTAATTCGTTGTTATGAGGTTCTCCTACATATGCTACTTCCGACCTGCTCGGCATTTTGCTGTAATCAAAGAAGGGAAAGGACCTTTACTGGTTCTGATGGCTCCTTCGACTCAACGGTTTTGCCGAAACATTTGAGTCGTATCTTTTAGTCTTCCGAAACATAGAAGTATTTTTTACTTTCTATGCCAGCAAGAAATGTGTGATTGTTCGCGTCGTGGATTGAACATGTATCAAGAGTCATATCGAATGGTGGAGGCGAAGGTGGAATTGTTCCGATTTCGGCGTTTTTTTTTTCTGTAGGAGCTAAGGTATGTCTGACGCTAAACGTAATATATTATACCGTACGATGCTAGGCGCGTGACTTAGTTTTCTTCCCTACCTCGGTAATTTCTGACCCCTTCCAAGCTACTGTTAGATTACCGTTTACCTGATTACGTGTATGGACAATATATCATCTACTGGCGAAAGTCCTTAAAATATGGATGTGGTTGTTAAAAAAAGACTGCAAATGCACAATTTAGCCCTAGCGGGTATATCCAGTGGGGGTTCTACTCCCCCCCACCAATTGATTTTTGATCTAATTATTCTACAATGAAGAACTTCGCAAATGTTCAGT
>JANQBS010000254.1:0-55520 GCA_033085395.1 Xanthoparmelia taractica | reverse complement strand
TTAATCTACGTGTGTGTGCGCCAGCTAAGTACGGAGAAGCGAGCGCCAAGGCTAGTCATGACCAGCCCTACGTCCATGATTAAATATTCCATAACAAAGACGTATTTTTTATATATAATAGCGTTATCAAGAATCTTATTAAGATCGCGAATTAATAGCTATCTTAAAATTATATCTATCTTACTCTAGTACTATTTAAATTATTCGAGATCGTCTACGAGCTAATAAGTCTATATAGTATATATAGTCTAGATAGCTTAAATAATCTAAATAATCTAAAAGACTTAGAAATCTCGATTTGTAGCGAGAGCGAGATAGATAGCTAGAATAACTATATATTTTTAAAAATCTTTATAAATCGTAGAAGTTAGCTAGCGTAATTATAAATTTAATATATTAATATATCTATTAGTATACTAAGACGTACTCGAGAGTACGACTTAATAATATAGTATATTAGCTATATTAGCTATCTTAGAACGCTAATTTATATAAAGTTTATCGCTAAATTAGAGCGTTAAGACAGCTAATATAGTATATACACGACTTTAATTCTCTAGTCTAAATCTCCCTATCAACACGGTAATTGATACGTAGACCCTTCTTAAGGGCTATAACCCTACGTGATGAACTAGGTCTGAGACTACGTACCTTACCTTACCAAACCACATGGTGAAAAATTACATCATACACTATTATTGGAAGGTCACCCTTAAGGTGACTCGTGAGAACCGAGGTACATTTCACTGCCACGGAAACAGGCTACCAAGATTTCCCTTACCTCTAACCTTCGAACGGCTTTTAGTCAAGTCAAAAACGTCGCTTTCGAAAACCATCCTCCATCCTCACATCACGATAATCACTCAACATGTCGAAAAAAATTCAACAGTTGCAGCCGCGCATGTCTCAAAGTGGTCCCTTCACCGTCGAAGCATCCGGTTACGAGCCTGTCAAGGGAGAGACAATTCCTCGGAGACATCCTGCCTCTAAGGACAAGCTGGTCACTACCCCTTCGGAAGATGTCACAACAATTTTTGATATCTTGAAGCGGAGTGCAGACAAGTTCGGCAATGCCAAAGCTTTAGGCTCAAGGAAGCTGCTCAAGATCCACCATGAAACGAAAAAGGTCAAAAAGACGATCGACGGTAAGACCGAAGAGGTCGACAAGGATTGGTCTTTCTTTGAGTTGAGCGGTTACAGCTACATCAGCTTCAGCGAGTACGAGAGGTTAGCCCTTCAGGTGGGCGCTGGTCTACGGAAACTCGGAATGATTAAAGACGATCGCTTGCAACTATTTGCAGGCACCAGGTAAGGCTTTGAGTTTCCGTCTTATAGGAGCATCTTCATGCTAAACGTGCTCTTGATAGTGCCCACTGGCTTGCCATGTCACACGGTGCCGTCTCACAGTCCATGCCAATAGCCACGGCATACGACACACTAGGAGAAGAAGGGCTGAAGCATTCTCTTGTCCAGACAAAAGCGAAGGCTATCTTTTGTGATGCGCATCTCCTTAGAACCTTGGTAAATCCACTCGAGGCAGCCAGAGAGATCAAATACGTGATTTACAATAGCGACGGAGAAACTAAAGAGGAGCACATCGAAAAGCTAAAGAGTACCTACGATTATCTCACAGTTATCAGCTTCGAAGAGTTGAGGCAACTCGGCGAAAACAACCCGGTAGATCCTGTACCCCCAGCGGCAGACGATCTTTGCTGTATCATGTACACATCTGGCTCCACTGGTCCACCAAAGGGTGTTCCCATGAAACACAGCGCTGTTGTCGCGTCCATTGCCGGTGTGACAACAATCATTGGCCAATACATCGGACCTGGAGACAAAATGCTCACCTATCTTCCTCAGGCCCATATTCTAGAGTTCGTCTTCGAGAATGCATGCTTATACTGGGGTGGTACCATGGGCTACGGCAGTCCCAAGACGCTTTCCGATGCGTCCGTCCGCAACTGTAAGGGAGACATCCGCGAATTCAAACCAACCATCCTGGTGGGTGTTCCAGCTGTATGGGAATCAGTGAAGAAAGGCATTATTGCCAAGGTGAATCAATCGGGCATAGTAGTGAAGAATCTTTTCTGGAGCGCGCTTGCTGCGAAGAGTTTCCTGATGTCCACCGGGCTGCCGGGAACAGCAATTCTTGACTCTGTGGTCTTCAAGAAGATCAAGGATGCTACCGGTGGTCAGCTGCGTATCTGCATGAATGGAGGTGGGCCTATTGCAAAGGACACCCAACGTTTTATCTCTTTGGCCATCACACCCATGGTATCAGGTTACGGTCTAACAGAAACCACTGCAATGGGCGCTTTGAACGACCCTATGCACTGGACCGATAATGCTCTGGGGGACATTCCATCCTCCATCGAAATCAAACTTGTTGACTTTCCAGACGCCGGGTACTCCGCCTCCAACCATCCACCCCAGGGCGAGGTCTGGATCAGAGGCCCTCCTGTCTTCCAAGGCTACTTCAACAACGAGACGGAGACCAAGGAAGCGTTAACCGACGATGGCTGGTTTAAGACGGGTGACATAGGCGAATTCGATAAGAACGGGCACCTCAGGATGATTGATCGTAAGAAAAATCTAGTCAAGACTCTCAACGGTGAATATATCGCTCTTGAGAAGGTCTGTTGTCCTACTCCTACAGCTCTGAGCATTGACTGATTGGAACATAGTTGGAGTCGGTCTACCGTTCCGCAACAGTAGTAGCTAATATCTGTGTCTATGCTGCAAGCGACAAACCCAAACCTATTGCAATCATCGTGCCCGCTGAGCCGGCTCTTAAGAAGCTAGCAGAGGAAAACGGCATCGAAGGCAATGGCATTGAAGATCTTGTTCATAACAAGAAGCTGAACAGCATCGTGTTGAAGGAGATGCAAGCCGCAGGAAGAGGTGGTGGCTTAACTGGCATGGAAATTATTGACGGCGTGGTCATGTCCGATGAAGAGTGGAATTCAGCAAATGTAAGCACACTGATCGCGTAGTAAAATCATAGGACCCTGTACTTACATGTTGGTAGGGTTTGACGACAGCTGCACAGAAGATCAACCGCAAAGCTCTTCTGTCGAAGTACCAAAAGGAGATAGACAAGGTTTATGCGGGGGGAAAGTGAGAGTGCCGTTGTTCTCTACCATCTCTTATTGCACCATTATTCACAGTCATCAGCGTGTGGGCTTGGTGGGATCGCTATTTTCTCCTTTTACCTAGCATATGTTGTGATGAAGCAAGGTGCAAGGTGCTTAAAGCTATAGCCATAATGGTAGCCACAGGCAGCTTTGACGAATATATATTCAAACATCCAATCGTACCTGAAGTATACCACCAAGCTCAACGTACTAGCATAGCTCAACGTAACTAGCATATTACATGAGCCCTAGACTCCATAGCTATAGCTACCACAGGCCACCAATCTAGTACCTTTTGGAAGAGTATCTCCTGTCTCCAGTCCTGCTTCTTTAGCGTCGTGCAAGAGAGCCTCCCATCCCGCTTGCTTGCCATACAAATCTCTTCAGCTCGCACTTTCCCCAGTGTTCAATCCACCCTCCTCACTTTCGGCAGCAAATCCTTCAATCCTTCCTTGTCCTTCTCCGTAGGCCTTAGCCAAAAGACATCCTCCGCTTTGTCCGACAACGAAAGTCCAAGCCCGGCCCAAACCATAAGACCAAGGCCAACGTAGAGCCGTGTGCGTGGTTGGAGGTTGCGAAAGGATCTGTGATATTCTCAGTGGGAGCTGCGAGAGTCTTGGATTGAGGAAGGGAAGAACATACCGCCAGAGCGACATCGTGAAGTCGTATCAACTCATCGCTTCATCATCTATGACGGCGAGAAATATCAATACTGCTATCTGTTGGTTAAGCGACTGACGTTCAATGCAAATGTTGGTCGGAACAACCGTATGTGGGGCAGGGTCTAATAAACGCCTTGGAAAGGCGGGAGATCAAGCGGAGGACTCTGAAGGAACAAGTCTAATTCAATGCTATGTAATGTCCAGCTCAGACACCAGAACACCAAAAGCGCCACGAATCGCTTAAAGACGGTATCCCATTACCCATTCACGCCTATCAAAAAAAATAGTATCCTACGCCCCCCATAGCGGTCATACCTACACCTATCCACCACCAGTTGTCAGCATTGACAGACTTTCTCCGTTTCCCAAGAACATTCTTATTCAGTGGCTCAACGAAACCATCCATATTTTTGAGGCTCCGCTTTGTTTTCCCTGTGGATGTGGCGCCAGCGCCGGAGGCAGTGGTTGTGGGATTCAAAGTCTGGGTAGGTAGCATTTCCGGCGGCTTGTAGGCGAGGTACATGGGGTTGAGAGGGGAGCCGTCGAATGCGAAAAGGTTGAGGCGTTGAGCTTTACTGTAGTCATCAACGACAACTTCATAGTCCTATCGTAACATGAGCATTTTCAGTTCCCTCGAGCAAGGGCTCCAAGTTGTTGACCGTACCTTGAAGAGTTCAATTTGATTGTACCGGGTAAATACAGCATTGGCGTTGTTGCAAGGATCTGAGAGCAACTGGCGACCATCAACTCCAAATGGTGTCAGGGTAAGGGAGCCGTTCACGTTCTTTGCATATGTTCCGTGCTGCCATTGTACGATGCCTTGCGGGCACGAAGGGTCCGTGGCTTTGAGAGCAGGTAAGAGATTGCATCAAACGAGCAGGGACCGGCAATCAACAACATACGATTTGAGATGGCTCTGTAGTATGCTTCCTCGTAATACCCGTCATCGGTAAAGGAATACGAGAAGCCTGTTAGGGCAGGTTCGAAGATTCTCTCGTTCACTGGATCGTAGAATCCCTGCTGCTGTCAGTTTTGCTGAGTTTGAGCATCGTCGCTCTCCCATTTTACGGTTTGTAGAATAGCTAAGGCATCAAGCCTTGCGAAAAAGAGCGCTACACTTACTGGTCCAGTGATGACGCTCCTTGATTTGGTCGTCCACGTTCCTGTTAATTGTGGATCTGTCTTTGCCGATACCAGGGATATGAGCATGGCGCTCACGCCCAGTGATAACGGTAGGGATAGGATCATAAAGTATGGGCGCGCTGGGACGTCAGCACCGTGTTCAAACTTGAAAATAATTGACTGCGTTTAGGGGCGATGTTTTGTGTAAAGGTGAGGAAGGGGCCACTTTAAATCGCTACTCGTAATCCCTGTGGTATGCAATGTTAGGGCGAGGGCTAGCCCGAAGTCTTAGCAGTGTTTGATATCAATATATCTATGGTATCTAAAAAAAGTGCCATGTATTGAGATGGTGCCGAGCTGCCATAGAAAGCTGTTGATAGCCCTAGGATTAGCCCTTGTTCTTTACATTGCATATCTCAGGGATTACTCGGATTTTACCCAACCATCGAAAGCCTAAAGTGCATTGGAATCAATGCTTAGGTGATAACGTGTGAGACCGCTTATTAGCTGCAGATTGTCTCTGGCATGGACGTTGAGATGGCCGGTCTACGAGTCGCGAAGAAGGAACTACGAGCATTGATTCGCCAGCGACTTGCGCAACTGTCTCCCGAGTCTATCAACCGGCAATGTCTGTGCCATCTTAAACAAATCATCCAGCCCGATTTGCTGATCCTTGATTCCAATAGCTGCTACTGCGACGGAAACATTGCTTTCCTTACCAGAATATAAGAATGCCCAGTGCATTGGCGTCTATCTATCCATGCCTAAAGGTGAGGTGGTCACAAGGGCTATTATACATGATGCTTTCCGACAGGGTAAACAGATCTTTGTACCCTATATCTACAATGGCAAAGCCCATGCCCATCCCAAACCGCGTTCTGCAATGGATATGGTGTCTCTGATTTCGAAAAGCGACTACGAAGCATTAGAACCTGATGCCTGGGGTATCCCCACCGTAGCAGAGAGTTCAATCGCGAAGAGAGTCCGGATATTGGGAGATTCGGGTGGTTCTTCAGGCGCAGTCTCGCGAGATGTCACCGATAGCGCGAGGAGCTCCGGAGGCAGGAGCACTGAATCTAATAGACTTGACTTGATCGTCATGCCTGGAGTGGCTTTTGATGGAGATCTAGGAAGACTTGGGCATGGCAAGGGCTTCTATGACTGCTTCCTGAAGTGTTACTATGACTCCATGGTTTGTCTGCTTGGAGAAGAAATAGAAATGCCTTTCCTGGGTGCGTGCCAAGTATTCTAAACCTCGAACCCGGTCATGCTGAGGCTCACTTTATTTCCCTATAGTTGGACTCGCCCTTGATGTGCAGCTTCTGCTCGACAAAATCCCCACTGATGCCTCTGATTGGAGGTTGGACGCATTGGTCGTTGGTGATGGTTCGGTTGTTCGCAACCAACTTCCAGCGACTTAGGAGAGATAGAGACGGCCTTAAAAAGCAAGCATTTTCTTGATATCCCCAAGGCGCCTCGCTGGAATTTGAATCTTCCAGTGCTCCGTCGCCATCTGTCGACCAAAACTTTACTGTAATGCCTGGATTAGAGATACGTTATCTCCTTTGAGAAGTATTTGGCCTTGTGTCGAACGTTAGCAAAGCCTACAAAACCGTCTTCTAGTAAATCTTTACCCAAACGCCTACGCTTCTCCTCATCTGTCTTTGTAGCTTGCTTGATCTCCACTGCATCATCTACCACCAAATTCATGAACTCATCGAAGCCCTATGCCAACATTTAGATCGTTCTACCCCCGAGCTTATTTTGAATATGTATACCCTAATTTTGCCCTCTATTCGGATAGCCAGCTGCTCAAACAGCCATATAGACACGGTTGAACGTTGCTGTAGGAGCTTGAAGATGAAGTTGATTGGAGGTAAAAGGACCTTCCCTCTTCCTCCTCCTCCTCCTCCTCCACGGCCGGTCATTGTGCTTCCTAGTCGTCGTCAAGATATCGGAGACGTGGTACCCTTCGAATGTGGAAGCTAAAGTTCTCTGTGAGTCGCGAAAGTTCGAGGCTTGATAGCTATTCTGTGTGTGCCGGTATGCTTCTCAGATGAAGCACAGGGCGTGAGATTGTGGAAGGCGGGCCGAATATTGATCCGCTGCCATCGCCATCAAACAAACAAACCCGATCTAGCATTATTCGGACAGTTCTTATGCACGTTTTCCTTCCTATTCCATTTCCCTCATATCTCTATTCCCCTTTTCTGTTCATACACATTCCGAGTTTTCTCTATCTTACGGCTATACCCATGTCCGACTCAGCTGTGGGCGTCTCAGAGAAAACTCCGGCCTGAAATAATAGCATCGGACACAGCGGGGTCTGCAAACATGGCTGCTTTAGGAGTAGGAGGCTTTGCGCCGGTACTGGCGGCTCTGTCTACCATGCAAAGCAATGTCGAACGCTCTCAAAAATCTCAAGCGCACGAATACCTTGAGAGGTTCCAGAAGTCCGTATGTCGAACCAATACGAATTTTTATCCACATGTGAACCATACTGACATTAACGTAGCCAGAAGCCTGGTCATTGACACACTCGATCCTATCCACTATCGACGCCACGGCAGAAGCGAAGCTGTTTGCTGCGACCACGTTGAAGGGAAAGGTAAACGACTCATACTGGAATTTGTAGGCATTTGTATGACCAGTCACACAGGTTACGTACGACTTAGATCAGCTTCCCCGACAATCCCTTCCAGCTCTGCGAAGCTCGATTCTTAACCTTTTGACTATCTTTCGTGATGGGCCTAGACCCATTAGAATGCAGCTATGTGTGTCTTTAGTCAATCTAGCCATACAGATGATCGAATGGAAGGATGTCCTACAGCTTGTAGGGTCAACTTTGGGGGACAGCGGTGGCGACTGTGTTCTGGAATTTCTCAGAGTGCTTCCCGAAGAAGTCACCGAGGGCCGAAAAATCAACTTGACAGTATGTGGGGCCGAGACATCACCAGATTGCAGCCAAACACCGTCGGCTCTGCGTGCAAGATTTATCAGTATCTAACGAATCACATCGCTCTTAGGAAGAGGACCTTACGAGCAGAACGAAGGAATTATTGGAAGACAACGCAACTCAAGTCCTTAAGCTTTTGACCCAGTACTGCCAATCGTCTGGTGAGTTTGCAGATCAGGGAGTAGGCGTCTTCAAATACTGAACATAGCCCAGCGAGTGCCGCATCAAACCCACATCTACTAGAGTGTATCTCGTCTTGGCTTCGAGAGATTCCGGTTGCTGATGTTGTTAATTCCCCCCTTTTTGATGGTGTTGTACATGCGCTCTCTGTGGAAGCATCGTTCGAGGCTGCGGTGGACTGTATGTGCACGATTCTCAGGGATACGCGTGAGGTAGATGAGTCCATCGAGATTATCCAGCTCGTGTATCCACGTTTGATGTCCTTGAGGCCAAAGATACGGGAAGCCGCAGAGTCAGATGACCAAGATACTTTCAAAGGTCTCACAAGAATGTTCGCCGAAGCCGGCGAACACTGGGTCGTCATGATTGCCCGGCTGCCAAACGAATTCAAGGGGCTCGTTGAAGCTATCCTAGAATGCTGCGCCAGAGATACCGATCGGGATGCTATAGCCTCAACATTTCTGTTCTGGTACGAATTCAAGCAGATGGTTACTCTCGACAAGTACAAGCCAGCCCGAAATATCTTCGCGGACGTCTTTGCGAAACTGGTGGATATCATGATCAAGCATCTGGAATACCCAAACCCAGAAGGACCGGACGAAACAGATCTCTTTGACGGGGACCGGGAGCAGGAAGAAAAATTTAGAGAATTCCGACATCAAATGGGAGATGTCCTGAAAGATTGCTGTGATGTTGTTACGGTCACACAATGTTTAGGCAAAGCTTTCAGCTTAATTCAGGAGTGGATATCTGCGTATGGCTCACAAGCTAGTGATGCGAAAGTCCCTCACTGGCAAGAACTCGAGGCGCCCTTGTTCAGCTTGCGAGCAATGGGTCGGATGGTATCGTCAGAGGAGAACGTTGTTTTACGCCAAGTGATCCCACTCATTGTCCAGATTCCCAATCATGAAAAGTTGCGCTTTCAAGCTATCATGGCTCTTGGGAGATATACTGACTGGACGGCTCAACATCCAGACTTCTTGCAACCGCAGTTGGATTTTGTCATTGCCGGGTTCAAGCATCACTCGAAAGAGGTGGTGAAAGCTGCTGCGCTTGCCTTTCGGTTCTTCGGCACAGATTGCAGAAGGCTTCTTACAAATCACGTCACTCAACTCCATGACTTTTATGAGTCCGTGCTTGACGAACTTCCACCGGCAAGTCAAGAAGAAATTACTGAAGGAGTAGCGTGCGTTGTCTCGGCACAGCCATTAGACAAGATCTACCCTATGTTCAAAGCATATTGTGATCCCATCATTAAGAGGATGATGTCTCGAGCAAATGATGCTAAGAGCGCCGAAGATGAAGCAGCCAGACTCGCTGTAGCAGGTAATCCCATGAATCCCAATAGAATAGCGGCGTTTTATACTAATCGAAAATTCTATTAGATTATGTGCAACTGATAACAATATTCATTCAACAAGTTCAGCCGTATGTCTCGCCTTTGCAGGAGAACCCAGCGGTGAAATACTGTCAAGAGATCCTACCAGTCATGTCTGCAATTGCGGAGAACTTCACTAGCTCTACACCAATCCTCGAACGCGTCTGCCGATGCTGGCGATACATGGTTCTATCGTATCGCACCGCTATCCTTCCTCTATTGCCTACTCTAGCACAGCAGCTAGCATTTGGTTTCGAAAATTCACGTCAGGGTTGTTTCCTATGGGCAACGGATTCTGTGCTCCGAGAATTCGCTAACGGTGCCGAATTCGTTGAGGCCTCCACATCACAAGCAATTTACAACTTCTTCGAGCAGCAAGCTCTTGCTTTTCTGCGGATCATGAATGACCTACCACCTAGCGACCTACCCGATGTCATCGAGGATTTCTTCCGCCTTCTCATCGACGCCTTGATCTACTACCACGCAGCTCTCTTGACTGCTCCCATCTGCGCCCCTATTCTCTCCGCCGCCATCAGCGCCCTCATCCTGCAGCAAGAAGCTCCTCTAACAGCGACTCTCCACTTCCTACGTGACTTCCTCAGCTATGGCACCGATCATCCCAATTCCTCCTCTTTTGATGAAACCTCTAGCGCAGCCCGCGTCGTCAACCCTCCGGAAATACAACAATGCGTCAAGCGCATGGTTACTGAACAAGGAGAGGTGCTCACGCAGAGAATTCTGACGGGAATGATGTTCTCTTTTCCCCGTGACTGCTTTCCCGACGCCAGTGGCGTTCTGCTTGCGCTTTTCGAGATCATGCCACAGGAAGTCGCTAACTGGGTGAAGGATACCATTAGCATGTTACCCGCGGGAACGGTGAAAGCGGGGGAGGCCGAGCGTTTGATGAGTTCGGTAGGCATGAAGCTACAGCAGGGCGAGGTGCGAAAGGTGCGGGTGCTGCTGCAAGATTTCACGAATTCCTACAGAAGAAGGAACGTAGCGCCAAGGGAGGGTCTCGGCAGGCTCGAGGCTACGAGATTCAGATTTAATGGATAGGTTATGTATGGAGCGTGGGCCATTGTGTCTCTGGCGTTATTGCAAGCCTAGCATGAGGATCTTGTAGACATCTTATTTTGCTGGAGCTTGGATGGACATGGGAGTGCACTTACTTCTTACACACGCTTTAATCCAATTTTGTTCAGAGCGCAAAAGATGGATCACAGGCACTTAAAAATTTTACGGTTTTGTTATTGCTTATGCTAGCGCCCAAAAGAGCTGCGTGACAGGCCATTGAAAGACCGCACTGTTGCTGTTGCGCAACGGCTTCTGATGATACAAAGGATCATATCGTTACCGTACATTCCCAAGGAACGACGGAACGCCTCGCTCACTCGTAAAATCGTAAAAGGAACTGAGACCACTTGTAGCTTGTCAAAGATTTGAACGCTTGCTCTCCTCTGTCGCCAATGGATCATGTTCCTCCTTCGACGTCTCAGCAATAGCGCAGCTGTGCATTGCACTATCTTTTGAATCCCCGTTTATACTTTCCAGGTGCTTAAGTGTCCCCTGCGGCATAGTTGGGCTGTTGCTTGCCGGCATCTCTGTTGCTGGTTGAGAACCTTTCAGTCGGCTAAAGTATTCGCCGAGACTGACCTTCTTCTTGACCGGACTCGGCTGCACAAGGTGGGAAGAGGAATTGGGATATGATGATGGGTAAGATGCTGGGTTTTGAACAAATGGTGACGGAGGTATGGCGGAGCTGGAAGTCTCCGTGAGAGGAGTGGTTAAGGCGGAATCCACGGACACGGACGGCTTCGAAGGCATTTGCACTCGGATGTCATTTATACCAAATCCATTAATGGGCCGAGACTGCTCGGCTGCTGCTTGCAACCCATTCGAAGGCCAAAACGAAGGAGGCTTAATGTCTGGAGCATTTGAAGGAATGGGCAACAGAGAGTCCGTGGACGCATGCGCCGGCAAACACGACTGTCTAACGTCCCCTTCTTGCATCTTTGTATCCTCATGCATCGGCGGAGGTTCGAGTCTTTCAGAATCTCCATTCGCGTCCAAGTGGCTTGGATTATTTAGTGAGGCTCTCCTGCGCTCTTCGAGCTTTTCCCGATCTCTCTGAGAGCGGAGCAGAAGGCGCTTAGTCAGAGACATGTAGGTTTTCCGTGCTAGAACAGGAGCACCTGTTTGCCTGTACCAGTCATCTTCATTATCGCGATCGGTCTGTATGGCAGTGCTGACGTAGTCCGGGCGAATGAGTGGAGACGGTATCGACGGTGTGTTGGGGTGAGATGATCGCTTCTTGACATTGGCAGCAGTACCAATTCTTGTCCTGGCAGATGGGTTGGAGGATTTGGCTGTTGGAGAACCAGATTTCCTACGAGAAGTATTGACATCGGCATGTTGAGTTTTCGTGGACAATGCAGGAGTGTTAGGCTGTGAGAAGGACGTAGCAGTGTGACCGAGCTGCTTCTGTTCCCATGTTTTAGCGAATGACAGCACTGCAGCTTCGAAAAGTGTGCCTACAGATGTGCCAGCAGAGGGTGTGTTGACATTTGAACCGCCACTGTTCCTTTTCTTCTTCTTGAGAGCAGGCTGATGCCTATCATTCCCAAGCTGCTCAAAGTTCTTCTCTAGTGCAGCAATCTTCCTTTTTTCCCGATCGGAAATCTCTACACCAAAACCCAGGTCGCTGGAGGCGTTGCGGGTGGGTGTTATATCACGGCTCTGAGGTTGAGACCCAGATGAGGATCCTCCATCGTCGTGCTCGCTACTGGCTCTGCTATTAGTTCCATAGCCGTTATTCCCTTGCAGTTCCTTATTTGTATGTCCTTCCCTTCCTTTCACGATACTTGTACTCCGCTGGTCATAGCGATCAAAAGCGCACTTAGAGGAATCGCATGCACAGCCACCAAACTCCCCAAGGACTTTAGCAGCCCAGTCGGTGACATAGTCCTCTTCCGCGTCAACATTGCCTTCCATCTTGACTTCGTCTTGATTGCGATGATAGAAGAAGCTTCGAATATGCTCGTCTAAGACCCATCCTATCGTCAGCTCCGTCCCAGCGTCAAGGTCTTTCTTAGCGACAAAGCAGAAGTGATAGTCACGACCATTCTCCAAAAATGTTTTCATACTCAGATTAGGGTCACAACTTCTTCGTAGATACCGACAGATGGTACCCTCGGAGCGCGTGTCTATATAGATGGGGAGCTTCGGATGGAAGAAAACGAATGGAGCAGGATGACGTAGATATTCCCATCGGTTATTAGGGTCTTGAATGTAATGCTGCATATGGCCAATCTTACCACGGAGTTCACCAACTATGGAGTCTTTTGGCCGGAAGGA
This sequence comes from Xanthoparmelia taractica, assembly GCA_033085395.1. Taxonomy (NCBI): domain Eukaryota; kingdom Fungi; phylum Ascomycota; class Lecanoromycetes; order Lecanorales; family Parmeliaceae; genus Xanthoparmelia; species Xanthoparmelia taractica. The sequence continues at coordinate 42,734 of JANQBS010000254.1, read as the reverse complement.
ATCTATTGTGAGATAAGTCCATCGGGGCCGTCGGCCACCAGGCACAGTGCTCTCTTCCTCTCTATATTCCTTGTTGAGATCAGGCAGAGGCATGGAGTCTAGTGGTTGCTCGCAGCGATTGAAGACATCTTGAGGCGTTAGTCCGTTGGTTGCTTCCCTTAGCAATTCAACGTCGTGAGACCAATGGGACAAGTCTCGGGTGATAATGATGTCATTGAGAAGATTCGTTTGCATTGGTGTATCTCCAGGATCATTGTCGTAGAGGCTCAGGAATTCGTCACTGTACGGTTCCGTTACATACTCGGTCGGCGGATGTTTGCCGTGGACCTTGGATGGACTGTGGACGGTCGACCCAGACCGCTTGTGAGGATGTGAGTTGGGGATTGGAGACAGGACAGGGAGCTGCATGGGATGGGAAGGTCGATGACTGGTCTTGGGCCTTTTCGCAGGCAGATTTTGATCGCGCGGACTCTGACTCGCGTTGTCGTTGAAAAGATCTTGGTCGTTGTGATCCCATCCATTGATAAGGAGCCCATTGGATTCCGGCCCTCGGATCTTCTTCTTGTGGCTCTTTGCCGTGGCTTTCTTGACTTTCCGATCGCCTGGGTCGAGTTCTTTTCGCCGAATCCGCTGTCGTTCGACGGCACCTTTTGCATTGAGCGATCTTGGTTGGCAATCTGCGCAAAAGTGATCGATAATTTCAAGTTCCTCCTTTGTGGGCACATTACCGTGCTTGTCGATATAATAGCATTCGGTATGCTGCCAAGTGTCACACAGGTCGCAGTACACCGTGTTCCCATCATCTTCTCGAAACCCGCAGATGCACTTTATGATGTAGTCTTCGACCTCATCACCAGGCGCATGTGTAGTATCCTGTGGATGCGCAGAGATTGAAGGCACAGATCGAGCAATCGTCTGGACGGAGGTCGCAGTTTGCGTGTTGGGTGAAGGATCGGTCATACTATGGCAGACAGAGTCCCCTTCGTTCATGAAAATAAGGATCGAGTCGTATGAGGTACCCGTGGTCTGAATCGCATGACTCAAAATACGCAAAGCTACTAAGCAATCATGGACTCAGTCAACTTCTAGAACTCGCAGATGGATCGTCCAGTGGTTAAGAGGTGGCTCGCTCGAGGTCCGAGGACAATAAGAGGCTTTGTAGGCAAGAGGAGGGTGCGTGGAAGGTTGTCTGTCGATGGATGTCATGAGAAGACTGGATCCAGTCCAAAAGATGAAACTATTTTTGATAATCCTTCATGCACTGTGGAGAGCAAGGAGTACGGGGGGAGGTGGCCTTCTGATCGAGAGCGAAAGCCGGTGTTGTTGCCAGAAATTTGCGGATCGTACTGGCTTTGGGGACAGTTCCGGGCAGAAAGCGGTGAATGGATATGGGGTGTCGAGTTTATGCAGGGTGTGAGGGTGCGCGACGGTGATTGAGTTATTTGGTGAAGGGATTGGAAGGGAGGAAAAGGATGAGAAAAGAGGGTGAAGGACGGAAAAAGGACGCTCAGTCTCAAAACAGCTAAGCGGCAAAGCGGAAAATCAAAGCCCCTCCTAAGTTCTGGCGCCTCCATTTTAGCGTTCCATTGTTGCCTTGAAGAAACAAACGTTGCTCTGCTGTTAGCCTGTTGCTCTGCAGAGACAGGTAAGTATCAAGATCCATGTGCGCATAGTAAGACATAAGATCCAACTTGCCCAAAAGTTGTCCATATGGATTGGTATTCGGGCATAGCTTGACCTAACTCTATCACCCACTCACCTACCGAGCTACCAATAGTCGGAGCCTGTGCTTCGCCAGTATCCAATGTCGTGTCAATGATATTCTGGCTAAACACGACGACGTTGTCATGATGCTGCCAAGCATGTAAATTAAGGACGGCGTCTCTTAAGTCGGACAGAGATGTTACAGACACTTGCAAAGATGGGCGATGCGCAGGAGAGTAAATATGGGAAAAGCTTTTGGGTCATGCGGGCGAGAGAAGAGGAGTACGCCGTATAACAGACATTTCCGTACGAAGCGTAGAATACTACGGAAAACCAGTGGGGTAAGCAACGAGCAAGCATGGCCATAACCGTGGTACTTCTAACATTGACATCAAAGTATTAAAGTGTGATGCTCCAACGAAACTCGGGTTTATGCGTTTCTTGAGCGACGTTAACAGACTACAGCCTTGTGCAGTCACCACACTTTCGCCTACTTCGTACCGATGATTGGACTAAGGTAAGGTATTTAGTATTTTACTAAGTGTAAGGTATTTCTCAACTAAATTAGAACGATCAAATTAGTTAGCCGCCTTCGTCACTTGTACCTTTCCTTTAAGGTCATCCATCATATCCATCATGAGGATCTCCCCACCTATTTACCTAGTTAACTCCCAGCTCTCCAAATATACAAATTAAAGAACTTACACTCAAGTTATCAATAGACCAAACCTCCGCCTCTCTTTCCTTCTACCAAACCCTGACAGTCTTTCTTTCCACAACGACTATGAAACTTACTACTACTCTTTTACCGCTCTTCCTTTCTTCTCTTGCCACATCCACCTCCTTTTCCTTTTTTGCTGACCAACACGTTCTTGATGATGACCTCAAAGTACCTGGTAAAAATCCGCTCAATTTCTGCGCCAAGAGCGATGACTTCATTCTCACCATCAACAACGTGGACCTAGAACCAAACCCTCCTTTGCCGTAAGTTTGCGAGCCAACGCACACAACGCCCGCCGCAGATTGCTGAATTCTCTCGCAGTGGCAAGACACTCACCATCGAGGCCAAGGGTAACTTTACAGAAAAGGTTGAGCAAGGTGCATACCTCGAACTGGAAGTCAAATATGGCTTTATACGTTTGGTCGAGCAAAAAGCCGATCTTTGCGAACAGATGAAGAACAATGTCGATGAGGAATGTCCCCTGATTGGGGAGAAGACTATCACAAAGGAAGTGGATCTACCAAAGGAGATTCCACCTGTGAGTGACAGCTTGTGCATAGTATAGCGAGCTTATGCTGATTGCCATGTAACCGTAGGGGCAGTATACCGTACGCGCGGATGTCTACACGGAAGATGGTAACAAGATCACATGCCTGACTGCAACCGTCAAGTTTTGAGGGCCCACAAGCATTGTATCTTTACGTTTCGCGTTCGGAGAGTCATCATGCGCAGTGGCCTACAAGGACCGTCCACAATTGTCAGAGGCATGGCAAACCAGCATGCACAGATGTTGTATCGGGATGGCTTGGAAGGCCTGATTTTTGTTTGAATGGCGGGTCTATGTACAGAGATCTTTTTAGCAGCCAGCTGCCTGCTTTGCAAGCACAATGTGTATAATTGAGCTTGCCCCTCGGATCATTGCAATCTTATCAGTTCAACGCTCGCCGCCATGACCAAAGTCCTTCAACTCTGACATATACTTCTGTCGCCTGTCATCACCATGGTGTGACCGATTGAAGGTTGACTGGTACCAAAAGTTTCACCGATGTCGTCCGTTCTATCACTCTCCGAACAACCTTCTCACCCTTTTCAAGACGCTATCCTTGTCCGGATCGTATGGATGGTCTTTGCTCGGTATCTCCAATACCGAAGGAAAAGCTTCTGTGTAAGTGTCGACCCGACCCCTTATCTTCTCAGCAATCTGCATATCTTCGTCAGCGGCAAAGCTGAAATATCACCTTCCCCTGAGGGTCCTAGCGCACATGCTGATTGATCAGTAATATAGCAATATCCTTCCGCTTCTGCGTAAAGTTGTCAAAGGCTTGCTCAATGGTTGAGTTATCCGTTTTGGCATCTACGACGAGAAAGTTCTTTTGGGCGTCTGGAGGTTGGGTGACGTGCTAAATCTGCATGTTCAGCCTACTTTTATGGCGGCTGTAGGGCGGGATCGGGCATACACCAATGCCAGCAAGCAGCAGGCCTGTCACGGAGTCCTAGATGGCCTTGTAAGTATGTGGCAGCCGCAGTACCTAGGGTTGTATAGATGCCCCACCTCATCACCTATGATAGCTAGAAAGTGGCGATCTTTGTATGCCGACGGCGGAGCTGCCATGGCAGAGGATGACAGCGTTCAATGATGACTGGGCTGGTAAATAAGAGGAAGGATAGTTGGAGGTAAATCTTCTGGACTTGTAGGCACAACGGCCCGGCGCCGGTTTTGGCGTTCTCCAAGACAGGACGAGTCTGGGGGCAGCTTATGTAATTCAACACCTTTCATACAGTACACCAATATGGTAAAATTCATGCTGAAATCCACCTTCGTTGTGCGACTTCGCGCTGCGAATGAGTCGCATTACCTTTCACAATTCTCCATGTGTTGAGAGAAAGGAACTTCGAATATGGCTCCACGACTCATTCGGCGACGGCCGCTGGCAGATCGCATCAAAGCCTATCTGAACCCGCTCGACCTTCTACTTTGGCTTTCCGAGGAGTTGGATTCGAACGACTGGGATCAGTGGAACAAGGAGTGGGCTTATCCTATCGGCATCCTTTTGAACGTGGTGTTCCTGATTGCAAGAGCAAACACTGCATACAGCACTGGCATAGGCCGGGATGATGTGTTTGGAGACGACGTAGTGTATACACCCTGGGTGACCTGGTTTGTATGTCACCCTCCCACAGCAGAAACAGAAATAATCGTCTGATGTGAATGTTACAGGCAGCCTTCCTCGTCCATCTCCTGTCTCTACTGTCCTTTGTGAACGCCGCGTACACTTTCTACCGCCGACGGCGTTACAGACTGTTCGAAAGCTCTGTGGACGATCCACCATGCACGCCGTCTGCTCAACGCGTCCGTGTTGACTCATCACCTGTAGCTTCGCCTCCTCTACGGTTTCTGTCGAACATGCTTGGCCGCGAGAACGCAGACAATCGATCACATTCGGATGCCACAAGAGACGTTTGGGAAATTGCAGTTTGGGACCCAATTGCAATTTCGCTTCGAATGTTTTGTTTGTTTAGTCCTGGGCATATCTTGGTGTATTGGCTTTTCCTACCAACTGCAGTCTCTGATCCTAGACCGAGCACCACTATCGTAACGACGATGGTGCTGACCGGCCTACTGTCTGCGCAAATGCTCCTCCTACAAACAAGCTTCTCGCAGCAGTCAAAAGATGCATCTGTCATACATAGGGAGGTATTGCATGAGTACGACACAAAATATGTCCATACTCGCACTCAACCCCAGATGCGAAATGTTGGAACTCAACACTGCCATTCCGGTACCTCTGATCATGATATGCCACAATTTGAAGACGAAAAAGACTCTGTGGACGTTTATGCGCCTACTTTTATCATCAACAGGGGTTTCCGTACTCGGCCGAATCCCACTTACGCCAAGCACGTAGATCCTGATGGCACTGCTTGGAGAGCGTTTTCGTCTGAAGAAATCTCAACAGATATAGCCCCGGCAGTGCATACTCCAGCCCATCTCCGAGATGCATCGTCGCCCATGCGTCCACAGACCGTCATTCGACAGCCCCACTTCAGAGCCGCTGGTACCAGAGATGGCGGGAGCTTAGGGGTTTTCTCTCATGCAAACTCGCCGCTTCGCAAGTCAGCATCTGCAAAAGTTGTTGCGCCGCAAGGTCAGCGGGAAAGAAGCTTGAGTCCGGCGAAGAGAGAGGGTAGTCCGTTGAAGCGAGGTAGTCTTGCTCCGTTTCCGAACGGACAGCAACGGGGGCATTTGCAGGGGACTGGGCCAACAAGAGAGAGCGGAAGGTTCTGAGTCGCAGAAAACTGGAAATTATCGCAGTACTCTCCGTGGTGACCTCCACGATGACTCCAGTATCAACTCACCTCATCAACCAAAAAAACCCGATCCAGCTCACAAGATGCCTCTTCGTTATCACCGAACTCTTAAGTGTGCACAAACGACATAGACCAGCATGGCATGTGCGAGTATGACTATTCGTTATGGCTATTTTTGCACTGAACGGACTAACGTTTTCAAAGTTGGAGTCTCTTTGACGCCTCCGTCTTCTAGAGCAGATCCTCAGTATTGCGTTGAGGGACGCAGATTAATAGCTCTATCCTAACGAACTATCACCTAAACTTTCAATGCGCCTCTCAGCGCCTCTCACTATTGCGCAGATCTACCCCTGCATGCTCTTGGAACTGATAATCGTTTCTGTTCTTCCAGGCTTCTATGGGAGGGTACAATTAAGATACTTGTCTCAACCTAAACTGTCCGAAACCCTAGCTACATTAGCCACATTGCCCATTCGTTTTTGGTGCTGCCGTGTCCCGCACGTAGGATTGAGAGAGATCTGACGATAACGTGAGATTGTGTGGTCACTGAGTTGGCTGTTGGCTGCGCTTTCCATCTATTGAATGACTGAAATTTGGATCAGCTAGCTACATCTTTTCAACCTATGGCGTTTTTGCAAATCTATATTTCTTCATACGTTAAACCCCGTTATACTTAAACGAATAACCCTTAGCAACGAGGAATGCACTGGCGTTTCCACCCAAAACAATGTCTTCGCGGCCTATCCCGAACACTTCTATCCGAACCACTCCCTTGCGCAAATCTAGAGAGAACTCATCCTCGTTCCCGTCTATAGCAACTCTTAACCTCTTCCGCAAGAAGCCGCCTCCTCCTCAGCCTTCCTCACCGGTCGAGCCCTACGAGGTCGCCCCAGGAATATGGAGTACTGATGCCACAGCTAGAGTCTTCGGCTACCTTGACACTAATGACAAGGGAGCCGAATTGAGGGCACAGAGCGCTGGACTAGATATACAAACTCCCGGTCAGAAGGCCAAGCGGAAACCGGTGCCCGTCAGGGATTCACTTGGCAGATGCAAGCAAGCACGTTTCGTGGACGGGACTAAGCAATGCAATACTGATAGAATAAGAGACGAGTCAGACACTGCGATTCAATCAAGACTAACGGAGAGGGTCGAAAAAGGGATTAAAACAAAAAGCAATTGGATTGGGGTCAAGCAAGAGAGAATGAGGACTGTGAGCAGAGATGATCAACCAGTGGAGCGTGGAGCAAATCCAAGAACCGGTCTTGTAAGTCCGTTTGTTGTCAGTGATAACAGCGAGGACCGCCTTGGGGGTGATTACATTGCTGTGGATGAAGCCGGATCAGCCGGTCCGTCGCTGGGGAGAAGGACCCGCAGTGGGAAGTGGAAGCAGGACAGCCTCGGATGGAGTCTGGTCGAGAGTCCGCTCTTAAGTCCTATTGCCCAGAGTATGAGCGATAAGGTTAGTCGGACGGTCTCTACAAAGCAGTTGGAGGATAGATTGTTGGTTGAGAGGCCCGGTATGGATGAACCCGACCCGAGAAATATGACCAATGAGCAGATCAGGAAATACCAAGAGGGCATTGCTCGGGCATACAAACGTGGAGGGGGGAATATTGCTATGCTAAACCCTGATACATTACCATCCCCCCAACAATGGACGCCTGAAGGACCTAGCACGCCCCCTACCAAATTGCGCAAAATCCGAAGAAAGGAGGTCGGAAGCAGTATGGTTCGCAAGAGAACTTCCTGTGATACAGTTATTATTGATGCAAATAACGGAGCACCTGCTCTATCAACGCAGAGGAAAGACATCGGTGAGCGGCAAAAGGTCAGGATCATCACTCCAAGCAATACTCCAAAAGGGTCTTCGTTTGAATCCTGCGCGAACGTCAGTAACGCGATGGGAACGACGGATCCTTTTTTAGGCCGAGGGTCGCGAAGGGCGCGCAGCCAGACACTGAGCGCTACCCAATCCAAGTCTTATCTGAATACTTGGCAAGCACACCAAAGCCATCAAAACGAGTCAGAATCAAGCCCATCATCACCGATATCAGATTCTCTAGCAGCTTCTCAAACCTTAAGCCAGTACCTCCCCCATTTGGAGTTCCTACATCCCAGCCACTTCGCCAACCTAGAGACGTCTTCTTACCATCGCCCAACGCAGCTACAGCTGAGGCTGTTAGGACAACAGACGCGGGCTGTAGAGGATGCGTGCACCACCACTTTCACTACCACCTCGACAAAGAAGCAAAGGTGGAAACAGAGTGCGCAAATGCACAGGCAGGGTGGGAACAACGTTGTGCCGAGAGTGAACTACCTTACTTCCGAGTACGAGAAGCCTCTGGGTGGCTACCTTCAAGCAAGTACACCAAGGAACAAGCAGTTTCACCCCAACGACATTGCAGTGGACACTCTCCGTACTTCGGGCTTGGTCATAGGAAAGAGCCCAGCACTAGGACCCACAGAGAAGGTCACTCCGGTAGAACCCCTAGTGAAGACAAGATACCAGAGGAAGCCACATTTGCCCGCAGAGTGTCTCAGGCAACCACCGTGCGAGAACCGGCCAAGGTATCTCGCAAGGCCTACTCACACGACGCAAAGGCCAAGTCTCGGAGGCGCAAAGGTCGCTCGACAGCGCATTCAGCGGAAGCAAAGTGGAGATGGGTGCACCCCTACATACGACCACCCTGGTAACGGGGCGGTACCAGGAGGGAGGATGGAATGTATTTGTGATGACAAGGAGCAGGCAAAACTACCCGCAGAGCTTACTATTGGCGGTGATAGCAGGGCATGGTTTACTGGACAATGGGTCCCGGAGGAAGGTGAGGGTGCAGATCTGCCGACCTCGATGCAGGAAGAGACTTTTGCACGTAGACAATTAGTTTTGACGAAAGCAACAGGTGTGAACTTATGGCTGGACGAACCGTTGACTAAGCTGCGCCCTATCCGGAAAATTCTTTGCCGGATGATGTGCCATTTCAGGAGGACATTGCATCACACTTCGCTTGCCTTGAACACCTTGAGAATGGCAAATGCAACATCACGGGATCATTTGAGAGCGATGATAGATCTCGTCCTCGCCGCTCTTCATTTGCTGGTGCTTCTGAAGTCACTCATGATTTTGAGAGGGGTGCTTGTCTTTGTATGTAAAGTGCTCTACTGCGTCTGGCATCCCATTCAGGCGACTCTTAGAATCGTTGGATGGTGTGTTATGGGATAGGGAGCCGAGAACCCTTGCTCTCGCTTCTTTGCCACGAGCTTCTAATGATGGGAGAAAGTGTATCATCCCCCGTCCATCTCATCCTTTACACCGCGGTCTCCGCAAATTCAATATAGTCCCCACTTAGGCTCCTTTTCCACAAATGGACCTTCCCGTTATCACCTGCCGATGCCAAAGCACTGCCTACGTAGGAGGTCAGAAGTCGACAAAATTTGTCCAACAGTGCTAGTAGATACCGTCATACATCCATCTGATCTTCCATACAGGTGCCTCATCATGCGATAATAAAGCGGCTTGCTTCCACTCATGCTTGATGTTCAAGCTGTTCATGACCTCACGTGGAGGTGCATTGCGGGACATGCCTGCTAAACCAGCACCTATACCAGAGGGAGCGTTACGCAAAGCAGCTGGTAATGCTTTTTGTGGCCCGTTGGACTTATAAGCTTTGACGGCTGGGGTCTTCGACGATGCATCAACTTCACATGGTGTATCCACTTCGAAAATGCGAACTGTACCGTCGTTGCAGGCCGCAGCAATTAGGTCCTGCGGATGAAGGTACCCCGGCGCCCAGGCTATTTCATTGATGACAGCATCGGCATGTATCTCAATCATTTCATAGAAGAGATAATTACTTTCCGATGCCTCACCAGACTTAACAGCGCGATATACTTTGATGTGTTCGATCGCGGAGACAGCAAGTGAGATAGCATTCAAGTCCAACCCTGCCAGGACTGCGTTGCTACTGGGGCCTTCGCCTTGGTGGAAAGATAATCTGAATCTAGCCTCGGTGCCTCGATGGTGCTGCCCGAAGGGATAAATGTTGTCGATAACGTTCCATGAGCTCAATGACTCGGGATCTGCGGGCTCCAATAGGGACAGGAGCCCATCGTGGGTTATTAAAGCGAGGAAAAGATCATGTCTGATAGTTTTAGAGCCAAAGGAAACATAAGAGACATGGTTGGCCGGCGACTGCGAGAAAATGCACCTGAAGCGTCGTCCACTTCTGAATGCTTGTGATGGGTCTTCTCGCCACAACTTGAACTTGTTGTCACCGCCGATAGTAGCAAAGAACTGGCCCAAGCTGGATGCAAGCCATTGGACCTTCGATTTGCAATATTCTTAGCGACACGTGTCCATGGCAGAAAAAAGGGTATATACTTGCATCTAGCACCTCAGCATCGTGTCCGCGCCACTGATCTATCAAGAAATAATCGTCACTTTGATCTACATTGTAGACTCTAATTCTGTGATCTGCCGAGCACAGGACAATTCGCGTGCCAGTACCGTTGAAATGTGCTGCAAGTATTATCTCTTCCATTCTTTCATTAAACGAATAGAAGCCGGTCATTGCAATGCTCTCTAGCGACGAGTGGGGATCTTGCGCGGTGATAGGTTTTTGATTGATCTACGAGTACTACAGTCAACCCTGGCTATAACGAATTGACTTTTCCACATAGGGACTTCGTTACAAACAGGTATTCGTTACGCAGGGACTTGCTTAAATTTCTATGTAAAATACGTCAAAATCGAAGCCTGCTTCTGCTTAGAGGTCTCCCTTGCACGTATTCCTCTCTCATATCTATATAGACGATTAATTAGTACCTTATCGCCGTCGGCCTACCATTCCTCATATAGTTGTAGTCGTTTTAATAACTATAAGGCCTCATCTGACTTGATTAGAGGCTCCGAAACATCCTCCTCATCGGTCTCGTATACCCGTTTATCATCGTCACCGTAGGCCTCCACGATTGCATCCACAAGATCATCATCGATATTATTAACATCCTTGTCTATTGGGTTTAAGAACTATGCAATACTCATGGCTAACTTGATCCGTTATTGAGTAGCGAGAGTCTTAATATTTCCCTCAATTTGACTCAGCGTATTGTCGAATATTCTCGTATCCTCAGCAACCTCATTATTTCAGCCTAAATACCATGCAGCCTGCTCTGTTTGTGGGCCATATTTGGGTCCAAGCACACGTGATTTGATCCAACAATTCTGGATTGTTCGAATTGCCTGCAAAACAGTCATACTCTTGATGGGATGGACGCATTATAATCGCGTAAGTCTCTTCGTTCTGCATCTGTTATTGCTCGGCGACGTTTCTTGGTCTTGGGGGGACTGATGAGAGCTCTGGGGCCACTGGAGGCCTGGCCTAGAGCAGGCGATGTGGGTATTTCAGACATCCTGGCTGTAACGAACGTGTTACATACAAAATAATTGATTCCATGCGGGGTATTCGTTACAGCCAAGAATTCGTTACAAGGGGATTCGTTATAGCCAGGGTTGACTGTAGCTAAGTGATTGTGCTAGGTTTTCCCGCCCCCGCATGGTCCGCATGTTTTTCATGCCCTGATAGTCATTCGTTTTCCCTTCAATGCCATTCAGGCAGTTTCTTTCGCTTATATCCAGCCTTTCAAACAGAATTTGTATTACGCACAGTGCCACGGTCGTTCAGAGAGCCTGACTTGAGTAGTGGTGTAGTACTGTACTCAGGAAGTTAGGTACGAAACACCTCGTGGCGGCTGTTGCGCTTAGTTCTAGGCTTAATTTTTGGCGGTCGGCACCGCAACATCCTGGATATCTGTCTAAAGAATGATTATCCTTTGAATTGCCATGGCTACCACTCTTTCGGGTTCAGAGGCTTGGAGCCTCCTGACAATCTCTGCGGCCTCTGTTGGCATCATTATCAACACATTCCATGGCGACGGCGAGCCTCTAATCGCCTCATTGGCTTTTAGCGGCCTAGCATTCGCCCTCACCTTTAGCCTCATTCGGTGGCTCGGAGACGTCTTCATGAAAGCAAACCTCAAGGGCCAAGACATGTCAAAGGTGAAGAAGATTGAAATGTACATAGACCGGTGAATTCTCTTGGATCCCCTTTTACGGTGCTAACGGTTTGGTCACAGCCCGGAGACTATGGGGGCTGTATGCGCTGTAGTCTATCTGCTTACGATAATCATTTTCATACCATTTCCATTTTATAAAGACATTGTAGCCGCCACTTTGGGCGGAGGCAATAAGGATCACTCTATTGAACGCCATGTTGGTCAAACGGGTCGGAGTTTGCACCGCTTTCCACATAATAAGGTCAGAAAATAGCACAACTTCAGTACCCTTAGATGACTGACTCTGTCCGTTTTCAAGCTGGCATCATACTTGTCTGCAGTCTTGTCTTTACAATCCGTTGTCCTATTAGGCATCGGCGACGATTTGTTCGACATTCGGTGGCGACACAAGCTCTTCATACCAGCCTTTGCTTCGATTCCCATGTTGGTGGTCTATTTCGTCGATTACGGAGTCACGAATGTTGTGGTACCGGTGCTGCTTGAGCAGTACCTGGGCAACATGGTAGATCTAGGTTGGTTGTATTATGCTTACATGGCTGCAATTGCCATATTCTGCCCGAACAGCATCAACATTCTGGCTGGTATCAATGGCATCGAGGTCTCCCAATCGTTGGTCATTGGGTGCCTCCTTCTGGCCAACGATGTTCTATCTCTCTATGCGGCCCCGAGTACTCCAAATCCTCACCCTGCGACCGACCCGCACCTGTTCTCAATGTACCTGCTTTTGCCATTCATGGGAGTTTCGATGGCTCTTTGGTGGCACAACTGGTATCCAGCAAAGGTGTTCGTGGGTGATACATACTGCTATTTTGCGGGTATGGTCTTCGCCATCGTGGGCATCCTCGGACACTTCAGCAAGACGCTTCTCCTTCTATTCATACCGCAAATTATCAACTTCGTCTACTCTGCACCACAGTTATTCCGGCTCATACCCTGTCCACGGCATCGTCTGCCGCGGTTCAGCGTGCGAAGTGGCCTCCTAGAACCGTCAGTAACGCAATGGCAACAGCCACCACCCAAATCTGTGGTTATGCTGATGAACCTGCTTGCTAATCTTCCCGTGCCTTTGCTCAAGGTTGAGAAGAACGGTGACGGAGAGATTGTCGAATCAAGCAATCTGACCATATTAAATCTTTGGCTCGTTTGGTTTGGTCCTAAAAGGGAAGACCGTCTTGCGATGGAATTGCTTGTTATGCAGTCGTTGTGTGGCGTATTAGGTTTATTTGTACGACATGAGCTAGCTCTATGGGTGTTTAGGCAGGATAATAGAGAATAAGGTAGGTAATCATAGATCAAAACTTAGCGATAATAACAATTCGTACGAAGTACAGTAGTATGCTTTGTAATAGGTTAATTAGCATCAGCGCCCAGAAATGCGCAGCCAATCAGCGGATGTCTTTGGCGGGTTATCGCGCCGATGTCGGATGTCATCAATAACTTCTCGTTCTCCGAGCTGCGACTTCGTTTTCTGAAAGTTGTAGCAACATCCTGATCAAGATAATTTAAGCCGCGGACCCTACACCTCAAAAATGCCTTCTGCAGACCAGATGCCCCGAACCCTTTACGACAAAGTCTTTCAGGACCACATCGTTGACGAGCGAGATGATGGAACTGTTTTGTTGTATATTGGTATGAAGATGCTATCAACATATCATATCTTGTATTCTGACATCCTGCATAGATAGACATCTTGTCCATGAAGTCACCTCACCAGTGAGTATAGCAAGCTCATGCTGCCAAGCGGCGACTGATCGAGCCAAAAGCAAGCCTTTGAGGGATTGAGGAAGGCCAAGCGAAAAGTCCGGAGGCCAGACTGTACTCTAGCCACTACTGACCACGTAAAGACGTCGGGATTTGTTTCCGCCACCATCATAATAACAGCGTACAGAATGTTCCCACTACACCCCGCAACAACTTCAAGAACGTGGGACAGTTCGTTGAAGAGGCCGACTCTCGTACACAATGCCTCACCCTGGAGGACAACGTTAAGGCCTTCGGTCTCACCTACTTCGGCTTGGGCGACAAGCGCCAAGGCATTGTCCATATCATAGGTCCAGAGCAAGGCTTCACCCTTCCGGGGACCACTGTAGTCTGTGGTGACAGTCATACTTCTACACATGGAGCCTTTGGAGCCCTTGCTTTCGGTATCGGCACGAGCGAAGTCGAACACGTACTCGCGACACAAACGCTAATAACGAAGCGAAGCAAGAATATGAGGATACAAGTAGACGGTGCACTGCCAGCAGGGGTCAGCAGCAAAGACATAATTCTTCACGCTATCGGTGTAATTGGCACTGCAGGTGGGACTGGCACGGTCATCGAGTATTGCGGATCAGCCATACGAGAGTTGAGCATGGAGGCCAGAATGTCAATTTGCAATATGTCCATCGAAGCAGGGGCAAGAGCCGGCATGATAGCGCCAGATGAAACTACGTTTAAATATCTGCAGGGAAAGCCGTTGGCGCCAAAAGTGGACAGCCAGGAATGGAAAAAGGCTGTCAAGTACTGGTCAAGTCTTAAGACCGACGAAGGCGCGATTTTCGATGCAGACGTTTTCATCGATGCTAAGGAAATCATCCCAACGGTATCTTGGGGAACTTCGCCGCAAGATGTTGTTGCAATCACCGGCGTTGTGCCGGACCCTGATGACTTTCCTACAGAACCGGCAAGGGACAGTGCAAGGCGTTCGCTCGATTACATGGGTTTAACGCCCGGCACACCCATGGAGGGTATTGAAGTCGACAAGGTATTCATTGGCTCTTGTACTAACTCGAGGATCGAAGATCTTCGAGCCGCTGCTCGAATCGTCGATGGTAAAAAGATCGCGTTGAATCTCAAAAGGGCCATGGTTGTGCCTGGGTCTGGTCTTGTCAAGATGCAAGCTGAGTCTGAGGGTCTTGACAAGGTATTCATGGATGCTGGGTTCGAGTGGCGAGAAGCCGGCTGTTCCATGTGTCTGGGCATGAACCCAGACATCCTCTCCCCAAAGGAACGTTGTGCGAGCACCTCAAATCGTAATTTCGAAGGCCGCCAAGGTGCCGGCGGCAGGACCCATCTTATGTCACCAGTCATGGCGGCCGCTGCCGCAATCGTAGGCAAATTAGCAGATGTTCGAAAATTATCAGACGAGAATGTATCACTAGACAAGACTCATTCGAAGTTGCAGCTTGACACTGAAGTCTCTGACATTGATACCGACGATGATATGGAGCGTATACTCGACCTACCAAAGGACGACCAGCTTCATGCCAATAACGCCACTGCAAGTTCCTCGGGGGGGCAGCCAAAATTTACTACAATTAGGGGCATAGCCGCTCCCATGGAACGGTCAAACGTTGATACAGACGCAATTATTCCCAAGCAATTCCTGAAAACAATAAAACGAACTGGTCTTGGGACGGCTCTTTTCTACGCCCTTCGCTATAACGAGGATGGTACGGAGAAGCCAGACTTTGTCTTAAACAAGGAACCGTACAGGCATGCCAAGATACTTGTCGTCACAGGACCAAACTTTGGCTGTGGCAGTTCTCGTGAGCATGCGCCTTGGGCGTTGCTTGATTTTGGAATCACGTGTATTATCGCTCCCTCATTTGCTGACATATTTTTTAACAACACCTTTAAAAACGGCATGCTACCGCTCGCTATCCCGGACCAAAAAGCCCTCCTCAAGATTGCTGAAGAGTCCAAGGCAGGTCGTGAGATTGAGGTCGATCTTCCGAATCAACGCGTCAATGATGCTTTGGGAAATACACTTGTTACTTTCGAAGTTGAGAAATTTCGGAAGCACTGTTTGGTCAACGGTCTTGATGACATTGACTTGACCATGCAAATGGAGGACAAGATCAGGACTTTCGAAGACAGGCGATCGATTGACACGCCTTGGCTGGATGGAAGTGGATATCTGAAAAGAGGTAATAGAAATGGTCCGGTCAAGGTGGAGGCTGCGCCGGTACCGAAGACTAACAGAGGAGAGCCACTTGAGGAGCCTTTAGACTGGTAGACTGGTAGACTACCATCAGATCACACTGAGTTATGAAATATCATCTCCAGAAAATCACCTGTCCTGGTTCCTAGCGTCTTCGTCTTGCCTTGTACGGGTGGATCAAATGGCTCATTCCGGATTTTCCGAGCAGTATTTGCGATGGGCGGATGGATTCCTGGTAGATGTGCTACTACAGCAAGCTTCTTCGAACAACACCTGCTTGCTATTTAGATTATTGTCTCGACTGTTATGTTCCGCTTGGATGATCGGCTACGCCAGACCTTGAAGGCCTCTCAATCCAGCCGGCACTGGAAGAGTCCTAAGCTGAGAGCTGGACTGCTCTTCGGTGAATTCTCATCATTATTGAGAAAATAAGCATAGCTTCTTGCCAAGCGGATAGCATTGCGTTAAGTCTTCAAGAGATCAGGGATCCTGTTACTCTATTTAGAGGAGAGATGACGAACTATTAGGCGGCACATTCAAATCAGCTGAAGCGATGTGTGGAATCGAAATGTGAAGCTGCTCTTGGGAAGCAGACTGATGAAGGGAAACCATTTCCAACTTGCTGAATCCGACTACCTTGTGCACTTGCGACCGCTTGATTTCTCCTTTTAACGACTACCTCCAATATCAAATATCGAGACACAGCTTCGTCCCGGAAGCCACAGAAACACCCGCAGCTAGCGGTTTGCTTGCATATTGTGATGAGGCTCCTGGCTAGGAGAAATCCAGTCTAAATCTTAGCAGGAAGCGTGCACATTGCCGATCATCTCTCCATCTCTCATTCTGTTGGTGATTATATAGGCCTGATACGATCTGTGCGGAATTAGGCTGTCGCATCGTGAAAGAGTGTGCTTTTGATATGATCAGGTCATTATTAGCTTACACTTTACAGCACCTCGAATGATTGGGATTCCCTCAAGCCAGTAAAGTTGCTTCAGCATAATGATGATCCAGCGCTTCAAAGACGGAAGGATTGCGCAGGATGCGTCTTCGGATCCGGAACTGTCACCAGATGAACATGCCCTCTCATCTCCATTTGAGTCCATGAGCATCTTATTTCGGCTCACGGTGTCTTCTGATGCAGGATACTTAAGTAGGATACATGCGCCAATCTTCTGAGGTGTGCGCTTGGGCGCCAGAAGGCACAGTGTGCGCAGGGGAGCAGTTCTGGGACGTCAAGCGCGAAGAAGAAGAATCATGAATCATGAATCATCGTAAAAGCTCTTCCTCGACTTGCAAACCTTGACCTGACCAAGCTACTAGATGTCGGGTGGACCATGCCAGTGAGGGATAATATTCAATGCATGGTGACAGATGTGCTCCAGCCTCCAGGTTTGATCTTGCGAGTGGCGGCGCTTAAATTATGTCAACGTCCTAATACGCTAGCAGCTTCTACTGACCAGGGCCATGATACTGCCCGGAAGAGCTTGTGCACGGTCTCCCTCCGAGACTACCGTATACAGCATAACTATAGGGAGTGAGCCATCGCAAGAACCCAAGGTCCCATCTGCACCCCGTACCCCACACCCCATATCCCATATCCCCATATCCCCAGAGGACGCTAATCGAGCTATGACCGTCCCATGCACATGCTCTCATGTTCCATGTCCATGTACATGTGGCGAACATGCTGGGGGATACTCAAAACGGGACAGAATCTGAAACCTCTGCGCATGTAGAATCTCCCCAAATTCTCCTCTTAAGCTCAACTCTCCTCCTCCAATCAGCAAGCATGCAGAGATTTTCGAACCTATATATTCTGACTGGTTCGTATATCCTTCCATTCCTGAACCACGTTCCCTATCTTAAGACTACTCCCACTTGAATAACACCCAGTGCCTCTCCGTCTCAAAAGCTTCCGAGCCTCTCATGTCAACCTTCTACCTCTGCTCGAAGAATCACTCGATAGTAGGCCAGATGGATACATATCTCGCCTTCCACCGAGATAGTCGTCACAAGAAGACCGAAGAGCAAGAGAAGAATTTCAGTCCAGCTTTCAACCCATCTTTCCCCTCCCGTCACAATGTGTCCGAAGAGTCAACCCACCCGAATTATGTGAACAATTCGCCCACATCACCCTACCATCTGGGCAGAGATGTCCCCTCCGATGAAGCAATCAACAAGATCCGTACCGCCAACTCGGTCACTATCAGCCCGGAGTTGTTTGAGAAGATATACCTCAACCCGCAAAACGCTGTCAAAGGCGAGCTCCGGAACACATTCGCCAACCCCACCCCACTGGCACTTCTTGGCTTCCTGCTAAGTCTCAGCCCACTTTCCTGCGAGCTCATGGGCTGGAGGGGGGCCGGCGGAGATGGCATTGCCACTGTTGGAGCCTACTGGTTCATTGGGGGCTTCCTCATGAGCCTCGGGGGGATTCTCGAATTCTTCCTGGGAAATACTTTCTCGTTTGTTGTCTTCTGTTCATTTGGTGGGTTCTTATCTGCACAATCCACTCCCGACAGCTAATCCTTAGAATCAAAGGGGGCTTTTGGTTCACACTTGGCTCGACACTGACACCATCGTTCGACGCCTATGGGGCTTATGCGGCCGATCCAAACCAACCTGCACAAGGCCTCGTCAGCCCGGGATTCCATGCGAGCTTTGGTGAGATAGTCGCAGTGTCGCCGTCCTTGCTTCCATGCTAATCGGTAACAATATAGGCTTCTTTCTCCTTTTCATGGGCCTTCTAAGTCTGATCTACCTCGTTTGCGCACTGCGGACCAACCTCGTCTTCGTGGCCATCTTCCTCGGACTGCTTCTCACTTTCGTTATTCTAACCGCCGCATACTGGCACACAGCACAGGGACACACAGAAATGGCAGAGCGATTGCAGGTCGCGGCCGGCGCCTTTGGTTTCCTCGCAACTTTGGCAGGCTGGTGGATCTTCTTTGCCCAAATGCTCGCTTCTGTCGACTTCCCATTCCAGATTCCCGTGGGAGACATCAGCCATCTGATTACTCCCTTGACTGAGCGTGTCAAGCAGAAGGAACGTTATCCGGCTTGATTGTTGTATTCGCATTCGCGGCACGATGGTTTAAGCGCCATGTCAGCTCGAAATGGAGATGGACGGCGGAGTGGGTTTGGTCTAGATATCCGGAAGCTAATCGTGGCAGCAGCGTGACTAGTCTTGTGCTAATTCTATGACTCAAAAGCCATGTTTCTCAATTGTACGAGTACAATGCCAGGACCCAAAATTCAAAGCCTGTTGTGCATCATCCCATCTTTTTTCGTAATGTTTATTGAGGCCTATAACATGCATGATGATGTTCCTTCGCCCAATGTTCTAGAGACACAAAGCATACCCTTACGCATCGAAGTATGCACATTTAGAGATGCAAATCACCGATAAAGAAAGTGGAGAGATTTTCGATGCGCATTTAAGCGTCGTGGCATAGGCCACATGGTTTATTGTCTGTGCGGCTCTGCCCTGATTTTCGGCAATCGCAGCTTGGACAGCGCGTGCCGGGTATCGCCACTAATTGGCGCCTCCCGAAGGTTTCAGACGTGCTGAATATTATATGCGGACCGTGCTGACCGTGCTTACCAGAGTTTTGAAGGGTTTGCAGATCTGCACTGGGCAGAGAGCGCAGGGAGCCAGAGCCAAATAAACATCTGTGTGGGATGCATGGAATGCAATTCATCAGTCATCGATCGGAAGGATGTTCCCTCGGTTGTTTACTTCCTGGAATGTGGCTGTAGCTGTCCGCCCCTCTTCCCCTCATATATAGTCACCAGCCATCCCAGAAGCTAGATGTTCGATTGGCTGTTGATAATGCACTGTTCCTTTCTTTCTCATCAATGCGATTTGTCAACACAGTGCCTTGCCCGACCAGTCACTACTGATGTTTATTTCCAAGCGTTGAGCTCTGACCAGGGATCTGCCGGTTGTTGGGTAGTACTGCTTTGCCGAGGTAAGTGGTGAGCGTAGCCGCCAGGGCCAGATGGATGAGGATGATTAGGATTGCCAAAGTTGCCTTGCGAACTTGGTGGGGGCCCAGGCGGAGGAGGGGGTGGTACATAGCCGGGAGGAAGGTACTGATTTTGCTGAAGTGGGTACTGCGAGTTACTCTGAGCAGGCTGAGCAGGCTGGGAAGGCGGTGGTGATGCGGGTGACTGATACGGGTACACCATTGGGTTGTAGAGATCTGAAGAAGAAGGCAGTGTATCCCTGATAATTGGGTTATGCTGATTGACGTCCGGCGTGTACTGCGCAAGACCCTGATAGGAAGCTGTAGACATTGGTGACTTCATAGTAACGTTGCCATTACCCTGATTTGAAGCTTTCTTCGGGTATAATGACGGCGATGCAACTGGAGATCTAGAGTACAAATCTTTGGATTGCGATAGTCTGGACGACGGGCTTGGACGCGGTAAGCTAGACTTCGTTGGTGATAATGATGGATCGACGGACATTCGCTCCATCAGCTCGCGCAATCGATCTCGCTCTCGGTCCGCCTGGCTTCCAGCACTGCTGGCCTTATCTTGTTCGATTCCATTGAGCAAGTTTGCTCCCTCCGTACGGCGATTGTTGACATACTGCTCGATGTTCTTTTCGAGGCTCTCCGCAGTCTGCTTCATCTCAGAGTAGAAGCTTTGCGCGCTCATCAGTCCCTGGACGAGGTCATTGAAAGCTTGGAACACCTTCTTGTACTTTGTCAAGACAGAGTTACGTTGTCTAGTGAAGGCTTCATATTTTGCCTGTTCTGATTTGACCCGCTTATCTTGGAGAAGGACGCTATACGTCTTTGTCAATTCTTTCATCAAAGCCGTCTGCTTGTGAGTTGCCTGCAGTAGCCGATTTTGATGAGGTCTATATTTCTCAAGTTCAGACTGAAAAAGCTGGTTCTCATGATTGGATATCGATTTCTTATTCAAGATGAGGACGTTAGATATATCATCGTTATGGACCTTCAACGAGTATTCATCAGTCTTGTTCTAGTCGACAGATTTAATAGATCCAAACCTTTTCCTTGAGGTCTTTGAGCACCTGCGTCCTGTCACGTTTGATCAGGTCCAGCTTTCTCAACAAGTCTTCAACTTTGGCTATCTGTTCCATAACGCTCAGACCCCCTTCGCCAAAATCGTCGTCGAGGAGGTTTCCCTCTCTGTTTGGTGTCATTGGACTGCCAATACCATTCCTGCTCTTACCACGACTCGTCCCTGCGTTGAGTAAAGCCCGCTGATAAAGCACATCAGCCTCATCAAGTTCGCCAGCTGAACGCATTTCATCAAAATCCGATTCATGTTGCCGAGCAGTATGAAGTAGCTGCGAGTCACTACGACTCGCTTCTTCGACCGCACCTCTATAGCTCAATACATCACTACGAAGTGTTGAGGTCAGCTTGGAGCTTGGCTGTTGCGTCCAATCTCCACCATATTTGGACCTCATTTTCTCACAGATGCTTTCCTCCATATCAAGTTGTTTTGTGCATCTCTCAAGCGTACTCAGAATGCTAGATCTTTCTCTTTGAAGCTGATCGAACGCACTCCCGAAAGCCTGGTGACCCGCGAGCTCCTCACACCAAGAGCGAAACTCCTCATCTACACTCGTCTCTTTATCCATACCCCCCTTCAAAACATTGAGACTCCCAGGGAGCTTCAAGTAATCAAGACTGGCGGCCATCTCGCCGTTGGCAGTCTCCACGTTTTCCGCCTCGGCACGGACTAGCTTCGCTTTTTCTTCGTCGTAGAGACTTGCCGACTCAGTAACGGACATTGGGACAATCTTTTGGAAGATATCAGGCCCAATAATCCGTTGGATGTCCTGTCCTTGATACAGATCGCTCACCGGTATTGCTTTCGCCGCTTGTAATTTTGGTATCCCACTCAAGGCAGCTTCTGTGGGCACTGTCTGGTGATATATGAAATCATTATCCTTGTTGCAAACCGCTAATCTTTCCTGGACGTTCGCTAGGTGCTTTTTAGTCATCTCTACAAGACATGACCCGGTCTCCGAGCTAAGGTTGGAGGCAGTGGAGACTGTGGATGGAAATGAAACAGCGATTCGAACCGCGTCCCTGCCCTCGGTTTCCGCGATCTGAAGTCGAGCAATAGCGGTGCCATGGGAATTGGCATCGTCATCGGCAAGTGCTTGGTAGTACTGAGCGATGGACGACAAATGATTTGCTTTCACTTGTGTAAGATGTAACCAAACCTTGTCAAAAACCCCGCGAGCTACATTGTCTTGGACGCCCTCGGCGGCTTGGGCATGCAATGAAGCCGCTTGGCTTGCAAGTTTCGCAAGCAAACCCACCTTTCTCCCATCAGCTATTTGCTTCTCAAGAAATACCTCTTGACCTTGTGCCAGCATTATGGCAATTAAGGTTTTGACTGTCTCTCGACTCAGGTCCGTTGATGGCGCATGTAGAAAGTTCTCGTTGATATAGGTAAACATTCCAGCAGACGCCTGGAATGAGTGATATGCCGTTTTCTGCCCAGTCTCATCGAATCGATTCTGGTACGCAGCATGACACGAGAGCACCGCGGAGATGTTGAATATAATGGAGGCTTTTTCATAGGCAAGTGAGTACTGAGCGGTGGGCTTATGTGTGAAAGCATCGAACCTAAAATATTCCGCGTCATCAGCCATTACATGTCGATGAATCCGGAATCGTGCAGACATACCACGTGAATGATATCTTGATGTGATTCTCGTCGACGGGGAATCTAAGGTCTAGCAACTCCAGCTGACCGTAGTAGCGATATAAGAGGTCTCTCCCAGCTGTGCTATCTTTGCCTGCTCCTCGCATGTCTTGTCGCAGTCTATTGAGGGTGTTGCACTCCTCTGAGTACCTCTCAGGGTCATCACCGTACGTCTGCCTGATGTAGTTCTTTAGGGGGTAAACCCAATCGATCTCGTTTGTCTGCTTCAGCGGACTCGAAATCATCGGAGGCTGCAACATCATGGAAGACTGCGTGACCACGTTCTCAGATACACATCGCCCGCTCAGCTTGAGACGATTGCTTTGGCGGACAACTCATATAGCAACGGCGGCAGATGTGCAGCGACTACAATGGAGACCCTCCAGTAAACGAGTCTTACTTTGTTCCATCCAAATGTTCGAAAGGATGTCGCTTATGAAGAGTATGTGAATAATCGATGCAGAATACAAAGTGCTGTCCTCGAGTCAGGAGTAATTCGGAGTGTGAGTGCCGTGAATATTGAATCACGGCAACTCCGCTCGATCCTCCAATGGATATGTTTGATGCATATTAGCTTCAACGGAAGCGCTTATGTATAAGAGACTCGACTGCGGTAAAATTTTAGAAGGGTTGAAACCACAAGTGTACTGACAGCTCCACTACCGCGGTGGTAGCGGACACTTTCCGATCGCCCACATCCATACGCGAACATTCGCAATACAATCTCTGGTCTTGGTCCATGTGGAGAGTATCTGAATCTATATACATCTCTGAATCCTGCGAAAGTGCCCGGTAAGAATTCAGGACATGTGCCCACGCCATCGCTATGTGCCAGACATGCATAAATCGTAGGATTAGAGAGAAAAGCATTCGCGGGCTGCGAGCTACACTCAATCAACCCGACCCCATTCCTGATGCCTTCTTGGGCTCCTCTTCTTGAGCTTTGTTCGCAGCCTTTGAATCACGAGGCGCTTCTTCTGACTGTAGATTGTCGTGCTGATGTGTCAGCTTGTGCCACGCAGCTTTTAGAAACCCTTCGTTTTTATGTGACTCGGCAGATGCATCGTTTGTGCTGGACGGTGAACCACTGTCTCCGCGTCAGCCTGAAACTCTTCGACATCAGACACTATTTAGTACTTAGCCTTCCCAACGTTCATCACTCGTTTGGCACACTTGTCCCCAAGCTCGTCGGCAAGC
Source organism: Xanthoparmelia taractica (assembly GCA_033085395.1). NCBI lineage: Eukaryota > Fungi > Ascomycota > Lecanoromycetes > Lecanorales > Parmeliaceae > Xanthoparmelia > Xanthoparmelia taractica. Next base: position 19,098 of record JANQBS010000254.1, on the reverse strand, counting down.
ATCTCTAGGATCGTCCGCTGGTTCGATGTTAGATATTTAGGCATTGAGACCTTGTATTCCACACGCAAGTCTCCCAGCGCGTTACGCCGCCCTCCAAGTCGAGGCATCCCCATTCCACTCAGGGTTATTTTGTCACCAGTTCCGGTACCGGTCGCTACCTTGAGCTTCACCTCTCCTTCTAATGTTGGGACCCTGATTTCACCGCCAAGTACAGCCGTCGTGAGTGGGATGGATGCCGTATAGAGCACATCTGCTCCAGAGCGGCTGAATTTCGAGTCCGCAGCGACCCTAATGAAAACGTAGAGATCTCCTCTTGTTGACTGAGCACCCGGGTTTGCAGCTGTACCAGTAATCGGAGCGTCGCCTTCTCCAGACACTCGAAGTCGCATGCCGTCTTCGACACCGCCGGGTATATCAATGTTGACTGTTTTCCGCTCTCTTACTACTCCGTTCCCACCACAAGTGCCGCACTCTCCGCCCTTTGGTATCACCACCCCCTGACCATCACACGTTGCGCAGGTGCTCGCCATCTGGAAGCCTGCTTGCATGAAATGTACCCGTGTTCCCGTCCCGCCACACTTCTTGCAAGACGATCGTGTTTGGCCCTTCTTCAAGCCTGCACCAGAACACGTCCTGCACTGTACGAGTGGTGTGATGAAGATGTCCTTGCTCGTTCCCTTTGCTGCATCCATAAAGGATATATTCGTCTGTACTTCAATGTTCTGTCCAACAAGGACTTCTTCTTGGAGCGGGGACTGCCGTGAGCCTCTGCCCCTACGCCCCCCTCCTGTAAACGCGCCGAAAAGGTCCTCAAAATTGATGTCGGCGCCGAAACCCCCAGAAGAGAAGCCACCAAACCCGCTAGCGCCGGCCGCTCCACCGAATGGTCCTCCGCCTCCGCCAGCAGCCCCGCTTGGGTCAAATCCGGCGCCCTGATCGAAAGCCGCAGCCCCGTATTGATCCCAAGCCTCTTTTTTTTTTGGATCAGAAAGCATCTCATATGCTGTTTGAGATTCCGCAAAGCGGTCTTTTGCTCCTGCATCTTTGTTCGTGTCAGGGTGGTACTTTTTGGCCAAGGAGTAATACGCCTTCTTGATATCAGATGATGAGGCATTTTTGTCCAGGCCTAGTACAGTATACGGATCCTTAGTTGCGCTTCTAGATGAGCTTGCGTGGAAGGGCTGAGCGACGTCAGCATCACATTACTGAGGATTCTTTGATCTGAGGAACCAAGGCCCTACCCTTTGACCACAGATCGTGACCCATGGCTTTCGCCTTGTCCGGGAAAAATATGCTGCGTAACCCAGCGTAGTATATCTCGTATCATAAAGCGTTCTCCCTGGTGCTCTTCCAACCGAACATTGCCTCTGGCAGGATATTGACGTGCACAATGAATGTACGTAGAATGCTGCCCTAGGAGACAAGCTTTGCGCGATGCAACTCATCCTACTCCAGACCACGTTGATAGACCTTGAGCCAGCGATTAAAGCAGACCGAGAAAGAAAAAAAAAAGATATTCCCAAAGTTTTGTAATGCTCTTTTTTCACCTCTCCCGTTAGAGGGAACTCCCGGTCGGAGCTTCATTTACCCGATATAATGGATAATTTTCTATTAAACTCTCTACGACGCGCTGGATTTTGTTCTGACTTATGTACACACATCCTATTCTTTCAGTGTAACAATGCGGCCGAGGATGGCGCAATCGACCTGCTCTGGTACTCGACGCAAAAGGTAAAAGCAACTACGTGCCGTAATTCCATGCAACATCAGGAATAGATCCTCATGATTCTTTATCCCAATAGCCATAACATGTTGTGGACTGGTCAAGCGTTCCAGCCAGAGGGTCCATGACAGCCCTGACCAACTGCCCTATCTCGCTTGCGATGGCTCGAATCGCATACGGAAATTTTTGTCTGTGGACACTTCAACACCTTGGCCGATTGATTCCCGAAGCGCCTGTAATGCTTACCCTGGTTTTGAACAGCGTACAAAAAGGAGGTGATGAGTTCAGACTCAAGGACTATGGCCGCATTGAAGTCCTTCCTTACTGCTAACGCCAGGACGTCTTTGCCAATAAGTCGGCGTGTACGATGTCGTGCCATGGTAGGAGAACGCTGACCAATGCCCGGTCGTGTAAGCATCCTCTGATTGTATGACGAGACAAAGGCTGGTGGAGTGTCGAGACGATGCACGTAGCGATAGGCATGGAGCACAGAAGTATCGAAAGACGACCAGCTGATCTTGTAGGGTCGCAATTAGAATGATGGCCTAACCGCCAGCCATGTGCCATAGTCTTACACTCATTGCAGCATCCCCTTGCTGTCCATTTAGGGTTGTCTGGGCGTTGGTAACATCTTTTAGGTTGCTTCCTACCAACGTCGACGTCCCATTTCGTCGACCTTTTGAGATGCCTGTGCCCGTATGGATAGGCTGTCTGTCTCTTGTACTTGATCCTTCTGACCTGGAGTCGTCAAAAACGTTGCGTAGCCGTTGTGGAGGCATGGGTTGGAATGTATTGAATAATATGAGGAAGATTTAGCTTCCCCTCGTTCTAAGGTCCATGGCAAACCGAGGCCCTCGGGACGGGAACGCTAGACCTCCGTACACTTCTAGTACAGAGGTATGGCACGCAAAGTCCTGGACAGCGCTAATGTATACCCTAACCCTACTTGCGGAAGATAGCCCTAGAGTATACGACCCTAGAAACATATCTATAGGGCCTAATAGGGGCATTGATCCCCATATAGGCGTCCATCCGAAATAGTTCATAAGCGCAGTGTCCAGGCAACCACCGTAATCTCCAGGGGGAGCGTTATCCGAGGTCTTGGCGCATGATACTAGCGTTGTCCAGGACTTTGCGTGCCAACCTCCGTACTGTAACTCCATGTCTTGCTTTCAGATACTCACACGCTCGACGTATAAGGCAAAGCAGGCATTCATGATATCTCAGCCTAATTCACAACGGACTTAAATCAACTTAACAGATATTACACCTCTGCCTCTGGACCCAAATCTCTGTGGTAATTGAGATGCTAAAGCTGACCCCGGTCCCCGTCAGAGCTTAATTCGGTGTCTGGCAGACATCCAACCTCATGATAACTTGAAACATGACCTTAACATCGTAAGAACGGACATCATCCACCAAAAGTAGTCAATCGTTGGGGTATCATGAAATGAGCTGGCTCTCAAAACGCTCCGTCAATCCCCTCTCTTCCTTTCAACCTGATCCTCTCAACATATTGATGCAATTCCCTAGCAATTTTGCTGCTTCGTGCAACAACTCCCAGCGGCATTTCTCGAACATGGCCTGAAGCACGTAAAGCATTCCAAGGCAAGCATTCCGATCTTTCATCTGTTCTAGTTCCCGAGGATCTTGAATTCCCCCAACTCTGGTAAGAAATGCTCTCATATCGTGCGTTTGTTGCTCCACGGTGTACAAGTTAGGTATACATCTTACGGGGCCGTCTAGGGCATATCCGTACGACCAGACAATAAGAGCTGCAAAGTAGAGAACCCATGGTCGGTTGAGCAAAAAATCGTCCCTGGCCGAATATGATGTGGGACTCTCCATGCTCATCGGAGCTGAGCTACGATGCGAGCTAGAGGTATCGGCCATCAGCACTTGAGCCAGAAACTTCAAGGCATAGAATGTCGCATGTCGCGCACTGGGTCTTGGAGCCCAGTTCTCTTTTATCCGCTTCTGTGCTATTGCATAATCTGACGGTAGAGTTGTCCGACCAAGTAGCCGGCCGGCCTTTGCAAAGATCTGGCAGCTTACAACATCAACGTGCATTGCCATGTGGGCAAGATGGTGCAAGACAGTGCGGCTCTCAAAAATATTCTCCTCGTCAAGCCTACCGGATGGGTATGGGCCTGACGCTGGTACAGCATCCTTCGCAACACTTTGATCGAAATCGTTTTTCCAAGAGTCAAAGGCTTTCGTCAAAGGTCCGCGCCAAATGTCTTTGCCTCCTAACGCTTTCAAAGCACCCAGGTGATGGACTTGCACATCACGTTGATTCATGTGCCAGCTCACGCTCAACAATCCAGCCATAATGGCCGTTCGTCCGAAGGAATTTGTTCGCACAGGCTTGCCTTTCAACGTGTTCTTAAGCCCATCAAAGAAAGTCATAGGCTTAATACCGTTTGACTGGAGGTTGTTTTCGATACGCCCAACCTCTGCACTGCTAGTAGCAGACCACAGCGTCTCATCGCATGGAAGCTGCAGCTTCATTTCATGAGCAACCATGGTCGCCGAATGTCCGAACATCGTGGCGTGAATGGAGTCGATAATAAAAGCGGCGAAGGCCACCCTCCGAGTCGCCTCATTAGTGACCCAGTGATTCCACCATTGTTCAGGGGTATGTGAGGTAGAAGCCTGAGTAGCGCTTGAGGCTAAGCCAGGAGTGTCGTCTTTGACCATTGGTGGAGAATCGAGCGCTGACCGCCCTATAAGAGAGCTTCCCCGTCTCATGAGAGTGAGAGTCGTTCCATGATGAATATGCGCTCGCTCATGTAGCACTCGCGTTGAATACATTTTCTCATACACCTCCAGTAATAGCAGTGTCTGGAAAATCCACAGCTTTGCAGGCGGTAAGAAATCCACGTGTTTGAAGATTTCCCCCCGTAAATGCCATGCTAAAAAGTTGGAGAGCTCTGCACCAGCCTGAGTGGCATTAGGACCGTGAATTTTGTCAAGACAGGACGCACCGATCGTGATGACAGCAAGCAGCAACACATTCTGAGTCTTGTCTGCTGAGAAGGTTGGTTTGTGCAAGATCGGCATCTGCGGGTGAAAGTGGTACCAGTAAGATCCAATGTAAGTCTGCATGGAGCGTAAGCTTAGGACATGACCATCGAGGTCACGATCACCGTCAAGGAAAGCATCCTTCTGCTCCTTAACAGGTGCATGGTCTGTAAAGCGCATTTCAATTAGATCCAGTAAATCTTTCCTTTTCTCTTCCGAAAGGACTACTTGCGGCAATGCTGGGTCTAAGATACTCGTCACTGCCATGAGGTTTTGTTGAGGGATCGCTTGACCGATGGGACCATTCAAGGAGTCACCAGCCATGCCGTATGTCCCACGAGACGTACTGCCCGAGTCATCCATAAAGGCAGTGGTTCCAATGGACATTGAGCCTTGCCGAGGTCCTCCAGGCGATGAAATACTTTGATGGGGTTCATTGAACAGCCAGGCTGTGAAGTCATCGGCCATTACAAATGGGGAGCGACTGTAGCCATCTCCGCCAAAAAGAGGCACAGGATATGGATTTCCGTTCTGATCCGAGTAGTTCGGATCGAGGCCATTCCCTCCATACATATCGAAGTTTGTGGAAGTATCCACGGGTGTGAGCGGAGTAGAGACAGTCGAGTAGGCTCTCGACGGTGGTCCTTGCGTAGACATTTGAGACATGGGAGACATCACGGGTGGGGGCAAGGGCGGAAGTGAGGGGAAATTCTGATGTGAGATATAAGTACCGCCGCCAAGGCTACTTTGCATATGAGGCTGAGCCATGGTGGTAGAAGCGGACTGGCCATTATATGTCGAAGTGGGAGAGGGCCGGTAATGAGCCGGATTTGTCGTGATGTGGGTGTTAGATCGAGAGATGCGTGAATCTGGATACAAATTTTTCTGGGACACTGTTGATTTGTACGAGCCGAAGCTTGAGTGCCTCTGGCTTGAATCGTACGTTGGGCCGGACCCATTTCGTACCATCCGTGAATCGTATGCTCCAGTAGCATCCGGGTAGTAATGTTCATCGCTATTGGACCTTTGCAGAGACAACATTTTGGAGCTGTACTCTGAGCTTGCCACTGTATCCAAAGAATTTGGCGACTTCAAGTGGCTTCCAGATGGGCTGGTGCTGCTCGCAGCTGGTTGATAAGATTCAGCAATTCTCCCGGGTAAAGGAGATTGAGGAGGCATGGTATGGATCTCTTGCACTTTGACGAATGATGGAGCAGTTGAAGGGTTATTCGTGGTGGATGCATGATGAGCAGCAGACTTCCCGTATTTCAAATCTGGATGATCTCGTGGGCCATCGACGGTTGTAGCTTGCGCAGCTCGGTCCTCAATATCATGCGAATTGTTCTCTTTCCGTTGAAGATGCGAGCCACGAGCTGTGTGCCTCTCACGATGCCTTGTACACAGGTCTTGCCGGACAAACCGGCGCTCGCATCCAGGAAAATCGCAGGTATAGATTTTCTTTGGTGTGTCTGTTTTTTAGTCAGAACATGGTTTCAGTCTGCAGCAGGGACAATAACTCACGATTCAGCTGATGACGGTACAAGTGTTCCGCCCTAGAATAGCTTTTCCCGCAACCTTGATGTGGACAAGGGAAGTTTTTTTCCAAGCCCTTTCTGCTCCTCTTTCTCTTGCGATGCTTTCCAGTAGCATCTTCGCCTCCGTCTTCTTTCTCCTCGCCACTGTCATCTTCAGCTTTAGCAGTGGCACTCCGATCTTGCCGTCGGCCTCTTGCTGACTCATTGTCATGGTGCGATACATCAGACAAGGATGAAGGTGGAGAGTGATAGGAGGTTTCGCTCTTAACAGATATCAAGCCATTTTTGACGGATAGCTGAGGACTCATGTCTACCTGTGTTCGAAGATGAATGAAGAACTTGCTAAAAGGTTGGATGGCAGCTTGGTATTCGCGGTGAGCTATAGCAAGCGCATACCTAAGCCTGTGGACGAGGACCCAAGGTATATCAATGGTAGATCCCGGCAGCTAGATGACAGTTAAGGCGCTCGAGCAACTACCTGGGTCTGCGGATATATCGCCAGTTGGAGAACAAGTCCTGAGAGCTTTCTTGATCAACCAGGGGGAAATTGTAATGGTCGATGCCACCTGACGCTTGCATATAGACGAATAGGAGATGGAGGAGGATGTTGCAATGTACAGATGAGTATGAAAGAGTGTGTATAGGGCGTAATAGATGGGAAAAGATAATAGCCCAAAATTGTCAGTGCCGATGCGGTGACGAGAGCTCAAAGGCCTGTTGTGGATAAGAGGACTGCTGGAGACGAATGCGATTCCCAGGACGCTTGTGCCCGTTACGGATCTTGTGGTGTCGAGAAGGCAGACTACCGCAGGGTATGCCCGGTAGAAACTAGAAAGATCTGATTATTATTGGCGAGATAGAAGCGCGAAAGATGAAAAGAGTCAAAGCATCGTCGTCGCATGAATAAAGAATGAAGAAGCTTCAGAAGGGCCATCTCACTCGAGCGCGTCTATCTTGCCACTATTCGAGGATAATGGATTAGTGTTCGAGTTGGATCCTTCGCTCGAGTCGCTTCCCCACTGGGGCCACTGCTTGGTACTGATGTGGGGAAATCTAAACCCGCTAAATCTAACACTGACGTCTAGCGCCTAGGTGCATGGTACTCCGCACAAATGCACGGGCCCCTCGGACCCTGTCAGAGAAACAATCACTGCTCTTGCCGGAAGTCTGGTCCAACCCTTTTAGCATGGACAGTGGTTTTTCATTCGTCACACACTCCTCGCACACGTTAGCGGCTTGCATAATTACGGTTCATTTTCGCGAGTTTGGCGTCAAAAATCCTGCGCATGTGCTATAATTCGGCCAGTCTTTCTGTTACGGTCAAGTCACAAAAAATATAAAGAAGTCAATGAGAACCTGTCGAGAGGCGGGAGAATAAGTACCTTCTTATTCGCTATACTAATAGTACTATTAAGAAAAGAGCTAGGAAAATCTTTTCGTAGTGATAATATATAATAGAATTTATAATAATATAAGATTAAATAGTAATAGTAGTATAATTAATAATATATAGGCTAACTTTTAGAGAATTTAAAAGAATTTATACTTTTTTTTCCTAAGCGAAGATATTATAATCGATTTATAGATTAAGAGAAAAATAATTAACATTATAAAAGAAAGATAATAAGTACAAGTACTAATTAATTGAGTGGAAGAAGATTAATTAGAAAATATGGGAGAGCTCGGAGAATAAGTACTCACGTCTAGTTATGCTAGTACCAGTACGGACATAGCTTCCTTAGCTTCTTTTTCTAGCCAAGAGCTAGAAAGACGTTTACGAAAGACTTTCTTAAGATTATAATTATAATAGTTATTTATAAATAATAAAGATTATCGTCTCGATAGTAATAATTATAGCTAAATATATATATGCTTAAGTTAAGTACTAAGTTAGTTCTAATATATTATTATAAGCTTTTTTAAAATTATTAATTAACTTAAATACATTAATTAACTATTATACTAATATTTATTAATTATTCTATAAATTATATCTCTTTTAGCGAATTAAATATTATATAATAGCGTACTTAGCACGTTCAAATCGACGTTAACGTTTTCTAAGAAAATATTCGACTTTATACTCTTTCTCATTATCGATTATAATAAATAATAATACGATAGATTAACGCTTATAAGAGTTTATAGCTAATACGATAACTAATTCGAGATATATTATAGATATAATATTATAAATCTTTATAATAGATAATAGCTTAAGTTGATATACTAGTCTATTAATATATTCTAATATCTTAAATAATTTAGCGAACTATTATTTTAGCTTACGAAATTATATTTTAATTATTTCGTAACCTCGATAAAAACGTAAGTATACGAAGTCGTTAATCTTAAAGAATATTAATTTATACTTCGAGTTATAGTACTTCTTTATTTTAAGAAATACGAATATAAGAATATCTTATATATCGATATATTTAGATTAATAATTTATTAAGAACGCGCTGATTATTAAAAACTTTAGTGAAATTCTTATAATAACGATTACGGGTCGGAAAGGTGTGGTATATTTGATGGTATGGAATATCCCATACTTCCATTGAGTTTTTAATAAATATATTACGTAGTATTTTTTTATATTCTAAAATAACGTAAAAAGCTTAAGCGAACGCTTATGTAATTATAAAATTCTATAAATAGATTAAAAAGATATAATTTTTTAAAAAAAAGTTGAAAAAAAGTTGAAAACGACTATGTTCAACAGATACCACACCTTTCCGACCCGTAATAACGATACGATTAATACTCGTTACGAAAGACTTTAATAATACTTATAAAATAAACGATATTAACGTTGTAAGTGCTAATAAAGACGATTCTTAATAAGTACTAATAATAGATATATTAATATTTTACGAAGTTACTTTAATAAGATTACTAAGATTAAGATTATTAATATTTAATAGATTTAGTAATTCTTTAATCTTAAAGTTATAGAGTACTTTTATAGAAGCGAGATAAATTAAGCTATATTTAATTAAGTTATTAAGTATTAAAAATATTTATAATTGTATTAATAATTATTTCGTTACTATAAGAATAAAGTATCGTAATATAATCTTAGTTATCTTATTGAATTTCTTAGACTAATTATCGATCTAAGAGTATTATATAATAAAATAAAAGAGATCGATTTTAAGCTTCTTTAGAATTTATTATTATATCTCTTTAATAAAACAACGATTACGATCGAAGATAACGATTTATAAGATATCTTAATTAAGTAATAATAGACGATATAATAAGCGATATACTTACTATAAGTCGTCTTATTTAATATAGTCTAATATAAAGATAATGACTTTATTAAATTTATTAGTAATTAATATAGTCTAATCTTCTTCAATTAAAGTCTTTAATAAAGTTAAAATAAAGTTAATTATAATAAAATAAAATAATCTATTAGACGTATAGATAAATTATAGCGATTTATATAATATATATCGCGAAGTTTAATGCAATTAATAGTAAGAGTAGTAACGTAGATATTTATATAGCTTAATAGTTATAATAAAGATATAGAGATTATTAATAAGCTTCTTATGAATATAAATATAGCTAGAATATCTTATCTCGTTATATATTACATCTGCAATTTAGAATATTAGCTCGCTAAATTTTAGCTATAGATTTAGCCCAGAGCTTCTTAGAGCGCTTTTAGCAACTTTTTATTTTCGTATCTAATATAGTTACTAGTAATATATAAAAGACTATAAATATATCTTGATTCTAGCTACTAGATTTTAGACTAGATTCTTATTTCTAGAATCTAATATCTATAATCTAGATTTTAGCCTCACTATCTATCTTAATACTTATATCTATTACTATAGTTCACGTTAAAATTATATATCTTAGAAGTAAAGGCCGCATTATTTTAATTTATTAATCTAATATTACTTGCTCTTATAATATATCAAGATAGATTAATCTATATACGCGAATCTCGCGCGTTTAATTTAAGCGATACTTTCGCGTATAGAGCTAAGTCTTTTAAATTCGCCGAAGAGAGACTCTATTAATATTATCTAATTATCTCTAGATAAATTATTATTAATCTTAATCACTCGCGTATTAGCTATTGAGATATTTCATTTAATCTTTTATCTATATATTCTTCTTATTTTAATAATGTTTAGATATTCTTAATAATTCTTAATTATTTTTTTTCGCGTCTTAAAGCTTTATATAAAATAGAATATAGACGAGATTTGCTTACGCTCCCTCGAATCTATCGCTCTTCTATTATTCTACTATATATTAATTAGTATAACTTCCCTTAGATATAATTCTCTATCTTATATACGCGATTATTATTAATAATATAGAACGAAAGAGAAAAGACGCGTAATAAGAAAAATAAAATATATTTTATTAATTTCATCTATTATTAGATAGATCGTATTATAAAAACGAGCTTCTCTATAGATTATAGCTTTATAAGAATATTATCTTAGAGTTATTAAATTTTTTAAGAGCTCGCGACGATATTATTTAAATTCTTTATTATAAAATTACTCGCTTTAATCGTAATCGCTCTCTTTAATCTCTCTATATTAAAAGTCTATTTTTAAATTTTTAATCTAATACTTCGCTATCTATAATAAGATAACTATTATTCTAAGATTTCTAAAGTATTCTTTGAAGATATTATTAATTATCTTCGTAGATCTTAGTCTTCGCGTCGCTAAGATTTTAAATTCTTATTCTTTAATCGCTATCTATAATTCTCGTTATATCTCTATAATCGAAGACTTATTTATTTACTATATTATTTACTCGTAATTATCGAGAAAACAAATTTAATAAATTGTATAATTTAAGATAAATAAGATTATTAGCGAGTAACTAGACTATTAAAAATACTCGTTCCGACGAAATATCAAGAGTAATAGAATCTATTCGAAATCTACTGTGATTCTTTTAAAATTATAATTATTAATTTCTATATTCTTTTCAATTAGTATAATTATTTCGACGCTTATCTTTCGAATACGTATCGATCTGTATTGTCACGGTTTTGGCATGTGCTCTCCGAATGCCAAGCCGGTGTGGACCAATGTTGCTTCGGAGAAGAGTTTTCAGAGCATTCGTAGCATATTTGAACAATGGAAGCAGTCAATCCCACTACACGTCCATTCGTTCGTGACATGTATAAGTATATTATATAAATCGAATTGTTCTTTTATATCGAATTATATAAGACTATTAAAATAATTAAGACGTTTATCGATATAAAATTAATTAGAATATTCGATATATATCTCTTAAAGAGTTTAAAGTTCGAATATCATGTATTTAGATTCGTTAGAATCTAATATATTCTTATCGTGATTAACTTATTAGTAATAAACTCGTTCCTAATAATTTAGCTTAAGTAGAATATATTCTAAGTAATTAGATATGCGAAGAGATTAAAACAATCTTTTTCTTCTAATTCTTCTAAAGCTTATTTTTTTTATTTATTATTAACTTCTATTAATAATTTTCTTTTTAAGTAAAAGAAATATTCTATTTATTCGTAGTCGTGTAAATATAAATTAGCTCTACTTTTAAGACTTTTATCTTATTAGATTCGATTAATTTAATTTACTCTATTTTTTAATTCTCGTGTAATTACGAGTAATATTAATATTATAATCGAGCTCGATTTTAAGTTCGTTAATTAAACGTTTAATCTTTCGATATAAAGATATAAATATTAAAAGTAATTCGTTGAGAATATAATAGTATTAATAATTCTTCGACTATTAATAATAAAGATAAATAAATAATGAATAGCTTCTCTTAATTCTAACGAGATAGCGTGATATTTCTTTATCTCGCGACGCGCGATTACGGGTCGGAAAGGTGTGGTATCTGTTGAACATAGTCGTTTTCAACTTTTTTCAACTTTTTTTAAAAAATTATATCTTTTTAATCTATTTATAGAATTTTATAATTATATAAGCGTTCGCTTAAGCTTTTTACGTATTTTTAGAATATAAAAAAATATTATATAATATATTTATTAAAAACCCAATGGAAGTATGGGATATCCCATACCTTTCGATATGGTATTCAAAAAACTGGTCCCATACCATCAAATATACCACACCTTTCCGACCCATACGCGCGATATATAAGTGAATCTCGAAAAGAACTATATTAAAGATTATAAGTATCTAGAATTTAGCCTATATTAATAAGAGATATAGATTATATTCTAATAAGTAATACTCCTATCTTTTTAAGCTTATATCGTCTTTTAATATATCGTTATTACGATTTTTTTTTGCGTATTAATATATTTAAAAATAAGATATTATTAATATTAAAAGAGGAAATAGCGTAGTTTAAATATTTATATTTATATTTTTATTTCTATCTTAAATAGATCGATTTTTACGAATTAAGCGACTCGCGTCTAAAGTGTCTTTTAATTATCGCGAAGTTACTCGCATCGAGAAATATTTATAAGATATTTTATTTTAAAGATAACGATAAATATATATTAATTACGTTTTTAATAGATAAAGACTAATCGTTCTTTTAGCTTTTTTAAATTCTCGATCTTTAGCTTATATTATCTCTTTAAATTATTCGCTATTCTTATACTTTTCTCTAAATTCTTATATTTCGATTTAATATCTAAGTTTATCTACGATATTTTTTTTTTATCTAATTTTAAACGCGCACCTAAACTCTTTACTTTCTTCTTATTACATAAGATTATAATTCGCTTATTTATTTTTAAATTCTTTTTTTAATATTAATTTAATATAAGAATAAGTAAAATCGTAAAAGATATCTCTTATTTCTCTTCTTCGTCGCTAAATTAAAGCGACTTTTTTTTAAAAATAAGATAAAATAACTTCTTCTACGAGATTGAAAAGCGTATTCTTCTTTTTTTTATTACTCTTCTTCTTCTCTTTATCGCTCTTTATCTTCTCTTTATTACTTTTTTTCTTTTCTTTATATTCTTTATTATTAAATAATTAAATCTTTCTTTTTTAATAGCGAGAAGTAGCTTCTTTTATAAGATTAATTAATATTTAATAAAATCGATAGAGAAGAAGTAAACGCTTATTATTTATAATAATCTTTTTAAAATCTTTCTCTTCGATATCTATAGCGATAATTACTTTTATAACTTATTTCTTATTAAATTTACGCTTTAGATTTTATTCTATTAATTAATTTATATTCTATTAATTAATTTATATTCTATTAATTAATTTATATTATATTTTTTTAATTTATTTCTCTTTTTAATTCGTCGTTAATATAAATAATATTATAATAAATTATTTTAATAACGATATATCTTTCTTAATAAGAGCTCTAGATAATTTTAAGTCGAATATAAATAATAGAGAAGTCTAAGTCGAAGCGATAAATAAAGATATTTAATATATTAAGATTTTTAAGAGAGTATAAAGTCGATCTATATTCTAATTATTAATATCTAATTATTATATTTATATATAATAAGCTTAATAGATTATATATATTTAATCGAATAACTTCGTCTTCTTGATTTCTTATCGTTTGATATATCTCTCTAAATAAACGATTTAATATAATAAAATATCGTCGCTCAATATCTATCTAAAAGATCTACTTATTATAATTCGATAATCGTAATTTATTATCTCTAATTAAGTAATCGATTAGGCGATTATACTTTAATTTTATAAATATTACGATCTCCTCGTTTATTTTATTATTTATAAAATTTTAAAAAAGCGTAAAAAAACTATATTCAATTAATAATATTATATTTATAATATTATATTTTAAGACTCGGATTATAAATTTAAAAAAAGTATTTTAAGATATATAAGCTCGAAGAGATAAGATAAAAGAGCGAAAGATTTAATAGAGAAAAATAAAGATAAGAAATCGCTTCGAGATAGTATTTTAATAATCTTAGATATCGTGCTCTTCTCTTATATTAATTTAAATAATTCTTTAATCTCGCTAATCGCGATATAATTAAAGATTTAATCTTATATTACTTGATTAAGTCTTAAGTAGCTTTAATAGTTTAATTATTAGACTTATTATCGAATATCTTAAGATAAGATTTAATAAATTTATTATTAATAAGATTTAATTCTTCTTTCGCTAATAAATCGCTAAAGTTTATTTAAAGTAAGTTACTTATATAAAATAATATATATACGATTATTATTAATGCTTTTTACTTATCTACTCTTATTAATTTAAGCTCTTTTATAATATAAGCTTTAATTTAATCTTTAACTAAGATATTATAATTAAAAGATATTATTATTATAAATTTATTTAAAAATAAATAAATAAGTAAATATTAGAATAAGTAAGAATAAAAAAGAATAATAGAAATAAAATATTAGGCGTAATATTATTTTTAAGATAATAGCGCTAAATTTAAATTAGAATTAGCGTCTAATTTTTTTTAACTAATAAATTAAATCTTAAATATTCTTTTTTTTTATTAAGCGTTTATTTAGATTTAATTCTAAATTTTAACTTCTAATTAATAAAGATTAAATTAAATTATAATCTAATTTTAGCTTAATTATAAAAAATACGCGCGCTTTACTTAAGTCTTTAATTATATAAATCGCTAAATATTTAAATATACTCTATTATTTTATTATAACTCTTAAATATTAAGCTTCGTAGTATTATTTTAATTATAACTTTTGCGTATATTAATTATATTATTTATAATTAAGGAATAATATCGAAATTAAATTCTATAGTCTTATTTCTATTATAACTTCTACGTACGTAGTCTTTAAAGTTAATAATATAGCTTTAATCTTTAGGTCTTTTAATATAGATAAATTAATTAATTAAAGTATTTATTATTATAATGTTATATTATAATTCGATTAATCTTATCTATTAATACGTTATATAATTAATTCTTTTAGATTACTTCTTTTTTCTTATTATTACTTATTTCTATAACTTTAAAATTATATATTTTCGAAGTAAACCTTATCGTTATAATTTATTAATTTAATATCGCTTTCTCTTATAATATATTAAGATAAATTAATCTATATATATATATCTTACGCGTTTAACTTAAGCGATACTCTCGCGCATAGAGCTAAGTCTCTATCTATATCGAGAAATTAAGCTTTATTAATATTATTTTATTAGCTCTAATTAAATTAATATCGAATTTAATAACTCGAATATTAGCGATTAAGATATTTAATCTAAAGTTTTATTTATATATTATAATCGATTTCGAGATATTTAAATAATCTTAAAAACTCTTAATTATTTTCTCTCGTTTACGATTTATCGAAGCTTTATATAAAATAGAATATCGAAGAGATTAACTTACGCTCTTTCGAAGTTATCTTTATTTTATTAATTTACTATATATTAATTAATATAACTTTCTCTAAATATAATTCTCTATTTTATATATATAAATTATTATTATTAATAATATAATACGAAAGAGAAAAGACGCGTAGTAAGAAAATAGAATATATTTTATTAATTATATCTATTATTAGATAGAATTATATCACGATAACGATCTTCTCTTCGAATTGAAGTCTTATAATAATATAATCTTAAATTCATTAAATTTTCGAAGAGTTCGCGATAATATTCTTTAAGTCTTTTATTATAAGATTACGCGCCTTAATTTAATTATTTTTTTTAATCTAATAATATTAGAAGCTTATATTTAAATTTTTAATTTAATACTTCGTTATTTATGATAAGTTAATTACTATTTTAAGCTTTTTAGAGTATTCTTTAAATATATTATCGATTATCTTCGTGAGTTTCGACCCTCGAATCGCTATTAATTTAAGCTTTCACTAATTAACGATTATCTTTAACTTTTATTATATATCTTTAATTTAAATCTTATTTATTTTTTATTTAATTTACTCGTAATTCTCGAGAAAAGAAATTTAATACGTTATATATTTTAATTTAGATAAGACTATTAGCGAGTGTTTAAATTATTATAAATATTTACTTCGACGAAATATAAAGAATAATAAAATCTATTCGAAATCTACTGTAATTCTTCTAAAATTACTATTATTAATTTCTATATTCTTTCGAATTAATGTAGTTATTTCGACGCCCATCTTTTAAATATATATCGATCTATATAAATACATTATATAAATTAAATTATTCTTTTATATCGAATTATATAAGACATTAAAATAATTAAGATATCTATCGATATAGAATTAATTAGAGTATTTGATATATATATCTTAAAGAATCTAAAGTTTAAATATCGTATATTTAGATTCGTTAGGATTTAATACTTTCTTATCGTAATTAACTTATTAATAATAAACTTATCTCTAATAATTTAGCTTAAATAAAATATAAGCTTATATAATTTATAATTATATTTATTCTTAATCTCTTCGCATAAGAGACGGGCTTTAATTCTAAATAATTAAGTATATAACGAGATAAAAACGATCTTCTTCTCCTATTTCTCCTAAAATTAATTCGCCTTATTAATTATTAACTTCGTTTAATATTTCTTATAATTATACGTATATAAGATATCTTTCTTATCTATCGTGATATAGATATAAATAAGCTCTATCTTTAGAGCTTTAATCTATTCGAATTTAATTAGCTTAGACTATTCTTTTTTTTAATTCTCGTATAATACGAATAATATTAAAAATACGATTAAGTTTAACTTAGACTTTATTTTTTATATATCGAGTCTTTCTATATAAGAATACGAGTATTAAAATAAATTTATAGAATATTTAATATTAAATAGCTAAGATATTTCTTTGATTAATATAGATAAATATCGAGTAGTCTACGTTAATCTAGAAGCGATTTTCCAATACTTCGCTATCTCGCGATACGCGATATATAAATAAATCTTAAAAAAGATTATATTAAAGACTATTATTATCTAGAATTTAGTTTATATTAATAAAAAATCTAGATTATATTTTAATAAGTGTAGCTCTTATCTTTTTAATTCTTATATTATTTTCTAAGATTTCGTTATTTCGTCTCTTTCTCGCGTGAAAATATATTTAAAAAATAAGAAATTATTAATATTAAAAGAGGGAAAAGCGTAAATTAAATATTATTATTCTCTTATTTATTTTTATCTTAAATTAATTAATTTTTATAAATCGAGCGACTCGCGTCTAAAGTTATTCTATATTATTCTATAATTATTTATATTAAGAATTATTTATAAAAATTTTTATTTTAAAGATAACAATAAGTATAAATTAATTACGTTTAATAATAAATAAGAATTAATCGTTCTTTTAAACTTTTTAAATCCTTAGTCTTTAACTTAAACTATTCGATCTTTATATTATCTTCTATTTTAATCTTCTTCTTTAAATTCTTATACTTTAACTTAAAATTTAAATTTATTTATAACGCTTTATCTTTTTTTTTATTTAAAGTTAATCGCGAAGATAAACTCTTCTCTTTCTTATTATTATTTAAGATTATATTATTATTATTCTTTTTTGATATCTTTTCTTAAGCTTAAGTCTTTTTTAATATAAAAATAAATAAGATTATAAAAGATATCTTTTATTTCTCTTCTTCGTTATTAAGTTAAAGCTTCTTTTTTTAAGAATAAAATAAAATAACTTCTTTTACGAGATCGAGAAACGTATTCTTCTTCTCTTTATCGCTCTTCTTCTTTTCTTTATTATTATTCTCTTTCTTCTCTTTATTATTTTTCTTTTTTTCTTTATTATTATTCTTTTTTTTTTTATATTTTTTATTCTTAAATAATTAAATCTTTCTTTTTTAATAGCGAAGAGTAACTTCTTTTATAAGATTAATTAATAATTAATAAAATTATTAAAGATAAAGTAAACGCTTACTAATTGCGACGATTCTCTTATTATCTTTAATAATTACTTCTATAACGTTTCTCTTATCGAATTTACGCTTTAAACTTTTAATTTATTAAATATTTTATTCTATCGCTAATTTAATTTATTTTTTAATTAATATAAATAATTTTATAATAAATTAATTTATCGATAATCTATCTTTAATATTATAAGCTTTAAATAATATTAAATAAAATAAAGTAGTCTAAGCGAAAGCGACGAATAGAGATATTTAATATATTAATATTTCTAAGATAATATAAAATTAGCTTATATTTTAATTGCTAGTATCTAATTCTTATATCTAAAAAAGATAAATTTAATAGATCTTATATGTTTAGTCTAATCGTCTTATTTTCTCGATTTCTTATAATTCGATATATCTCTCGAAATTAACAATTCGACGTAATAAAGTATCGACGCGCCATATTTATCTATAAGATCTACTTATTTTAATTAAATACTTATAATTCGCTATCTTTAATTATATAATTAATAAGACGATTATATTTTATTTTAATAATTCTATTATCTTCTCGTCTATTTTATTATTAATTATATCTTATAAAAAAATAAATAAATTATATATTAATAAAAATACGCTATTCAAAGAGTTATATTTAAATACTTAAACTATAAATTAAGAAAATAACTTTAATAGACGTAAGCTTAATAAGATAAAAATTTAATAAGATAAAGAAGTTAACGATTTAAAGAAGAAAAAGTAAGATATCATAATTTTTTCTTATATTAATAATATAATACTCTTTTCTCGTATTAATAATATAATACTCTTTTCTTATATTAACTTCGAGAATTCTTCTATTTCGCTAATCTAAATATAATATAAGTACGGGTCGGAAAGGTGTGGTATATTTGATGGTATGGGACTAGTTTTTCGAATACCATACCGAAAGGTATGAGATAT